>CABFOW010000274.1:249290-301750 GCA_902141385.1 Timema californicum
GGGACTGCTAGTTGTCATTATAAAAATATACTTATTTGGCAACGCATTAAACGTATTAAACTATTGGTATTTCTTTATGTACTGTTCGTCATATAAATTTAAATATAAATATATTTTTATATCTATATCATTATTTTAATGTTCTTAATAATTTTGGTCTGTGTTTATAAAACATTTATTCATGGCCCAAGTTAAAATACATGGCCAAATTAACAAACACTAATGAACATTTCAAAAGATTTGCATTTTTTTAAACAAATGTAGTGAACTACATACTCATATCAAATACTGAATGCAGGTTCAATCAATTATTTAAATTTATTTTTTATGTTGAGCGAGATGTTTGTAAAAGTCTCATGAATATGTAAGTTATATGTAACGGGATGTTTTACACTGAAATGGACCGCAGGGAATAGGAAATGAGCAAAGAGCATGTAAAAAATTAGAGCTATAGACATTTACTCAACGTTATTCTACTTTAGAATGAGGGATCACCTAAATCAGTTCACATCAGGGTATCTTATAAATAGAAAATCTATTTAGATTCCCATTTCGAATATTAAATCGTCAAACATTTTCCCATTTTATATAATTTGTTGTAAGTAGGCTGCCCATAAGTTAATTTATTTTACATAAATAATGATAAATTATTATGAATTTGTAAAATAGTCTCTAAATACCAATTTTGGACTAAATCGTTAAACCCATTTTGTTAAATATTCAAATTAAGAAAAACTGTCATCAGTAAACTAGCCATAAATAAATTTTTCCCCCAAAACAAGTATACAGCTTTATTTGTCATGTTCATGTCAAACACTACCCAGGTATAAATTTTAAGCACAATTATTGCTATAGCCACTTCCAAAATTATTCAAATTTTCAAAAATATCTCTTCAGTAACAGACTCTTTACAGAATTTATACCTAAAACAAAGTATAAAGGGTTATTTTTGTGCCAAATACTCCCAAGATACCCATTTTGAACCAAATCGTCAGTGTTATTTTAAAATTATTTCAAGTTTTAGAAAAATCAATTTCCATTAAACTACCCTTAAACTAATTTTGCCCAAAAAACCCAATATGTTATGTCACATAGATCCTAAATATGAAATTCAAACATATTCGTTAAATCCATTTTAATAAAAATTTTAATAAAAAAAACTATTCGATAGCAAACAACCTTTAATGGAAAAGGTAGGGTAGAAAAAACATTTTATGGTAGGCCCTATAGCCCTATTATATTTAAATATCTAGTTTGTACAAAATAAATTAAAATGTTTTGGATCCGTGGCCAGGTAAAGACGGACAGACAGATACGGGGACGGACAGAATTATTAAATCCATTTTATTGGGCTCATGTTCATATAATACGTAATAATTTGTCATGAACTCAAAATCGATTTTTTTTCACGATCACGATACTTTCTCTTGATATGAGAAAGTATAAAAAAACTGTATTAAGATTTGGATGGACACCTACTATATAAAAACGATAATGTTGTACAGCCTATTTCTCAAACTATGAATAATAACCTGCAGTTTTTTGTATTATATTTAAATTGTAAATATAAAATGAACAATATTAATAAAGTTAGAAGTTAATTTTTTACAAGACATAATTTTAATTAAGTTAAAATTAAATCAAACTTGAAATAAAAGAATATAGTTTTGAGGCTATCATATTATTATAGAGAATAAGCTAATGTTCTATCATACACGACGAATATTTTGTATACAATAATTTTTACAAAATTTTGTATTTTTAAATTAGATCATGTCTTAACTGTTAGAAAAGTTCAGTAGTTTCCTGCTAGAGGGGTCTCTCATCAGAAGCATCTCTCCCTCTCTTGCCCAAACCATTTTTAGCATTATCTATCTTATCTTTTTTGTGAGTCCCACTACTTCCCTTTCCCTCTAACCATTTGTATCCTGTTCAAGTAGAGCCCTTGAATTGACACTAATTGTCTGTCACCTCCAAACTTTAGTTATTTAAAATGTTCTCTATGATGTATTTGCATGATCTATGTTGAAAGTTTTTTATAGGGTGGGCTTGATTCTGTTTAGCTTATAAATAATTTGATCAGATATGAACTATTTTTATGACAGCGGTTTTGTAAGAAGAAATTAAAATGCTATCTTTAAATAGGTTTGTTCGTGTTTTCTAGACGTACAAGACCTTTGTGTACTTATATCACGATTAATTTTGAAGATATTAAGATTCAGTGGCGCATACAGAAATTTACTTTAGAGGAAGGCGTGCATAAGGTAAGGGAACAAAACTTTTTCTTTTTGGTACAAAACTACTACAAACTTTGGCATCAAAGTTCAAAATTCAAAAGTGATACTACAGGTTAATGGAGGTTGTTGTAGCCAGGTTGTAGCGGTAGCAGCAGGGCTTACACGCATGCGCACACCATTGAAACCAGTACCAACCCTGCGTTTTCTGCATTAATATATAGTTATCTTACAGATAGCTATCCATCAGATATATTCAGTTCATAATACGCCTAAAATATTAAAGTGGCCGATAACCTTTATCTGGTCGCTAACTTTTAACCTCCCGATAGTCATATAAGACCAGACCTAAATTGCCTAATATACTAACATCAAATCGATTATAAATATCTAGATCACGTATCAAATTTATCAACCAAAGGAGATACTAAATATAAATATATCTGGAGAATGAATAGTGAGAAGTGCCAAGATAAAGGTGAAGATGGTGAAACAAATGATGTAGGAAAGAGAAGAATGAGTGACACAACAAAACTGGACTACTCCCATCTGTTGCGAATTGTCCTTGTTCACAGCGGAAATATAAGTGATACAAACAAGTGTTTAACTCAAATTATAAGAATAGTACTAGAAGAAATAAAATAGTTTATATACATCATATTCAGGTTATTTGAAATGCGGTGACGTAGTATGGAGTGTTGCCATGGTAACTAATATGTTAAAACTGTTCCTGCAAAATGTTCTCAACCACTTGGTTTCCATTCGACTAATCACACCTAAGCCTTGTATACGTACTTCATTTGGAGAATATATCTCTGTTGCTACTTGACCAGTGCATGCCCTGTTGAGTGATTATAACATAATAGCATGTATAGTTCAAGTGAACTATTATTACTTGAATCCAATACAAGAGTTTATTACAAAACCATGTTCCTATCTTTATTAAATAAATAAAACACACAATAAATATATAACTGGCAACGGGAGTATCTAGAGCACAGATAAATTATTAAAACTTTAAAATAAATAAGTACATTCCATTAAATAATATATATTCATATTAATATATAAAAATTTATGTTTCTATATTAAAACTGTTCATTGGGCAATATAAATTACGTCAAAAAGTTGACGGGTTTGGCAAAATGTGAATTTAACAAAACAGCATTTTTTACGAGGGTAAAAGAATATAAAGGTATGGTTTAAAATACTAAATAAAATAACTGTGACATTCCCAACTAATTATTCTACCATCTATATTAATAAAATGAAGAGTCTTTCTGTCATGAGCTTTGAGTGATATCTACTGAACGCAGAGGTCTGAAACTTTAATATTAGTAGCCTCTGTGCTCAGAAATGTGCAATGTGCACCTATAAGTTGGAGATAGAAAAAAATTGATTTGAATTTTTAAAAACAGAAAAAATGAATTTATATTAACGCCGAGATTTATATTTAGTACTATATTTGTTTATACAGTTGTGTGACGAGCATGTGTACCTGAAAGCCAGAATTTTCAAATTTTGATAAGATATCATTTTTAAACATTTTACACTTTCTTATCCTTTACACCCTTCACCCGCTTTTCACTCTTTAGACAGTTTTGCTTTTTTGGTAATTTTTTATACATTTTTCCCTTTTTAATTTTTCTTATTTACTTTTTAGGCGATTTTTAACCTTTTTAACTTTTAAACATTTTTATTTTTATTAAACTTAGTTCCTGTCCCGTTGACAATGTTTACCCCTTTTGACACATTTTCTGCTTTTTTTTACCCTCGTTGCTGTATTTGCCATTTTTACTATTTTCTCATTATTTTCCTTATTGACCTTTCTAATCCATTTAACACTTTCTAATTACCATTTTTAACCCTTTATAAAGGTTTGATTTACTTTGTACCCTTTTTGTTATTATTAAACTTTACAATTTAAAATAGTTCTCGTGTGTAAATCCGGGTAACTTATGCAAGTTAATATCAACAATGGCTGAATGGTCTAAGCCGTCACTCTCGTGTTAGACCGAAGAAACATCAGTTTTAAACCAACGAACATCGGGTTCCAAGGCGAGCACTTTACCTCAATACCTCAAAGGTAATTTTTTTTAAAAGTAAATAAAAGTTGAACCTAAAATATTATATTAAGATTTATTTTATATTTAAGGATTAATTCGATTAAATTACTAGTACACCATAAATAAGTATTTGCTATAAATATCACACGTGAAAAGTGAATCTTAAAAATTGGTTGATTAAATATAGATAGTATCAAGAAAAAGTTAAAGATTTTTGAACAATTTATATTACTATCATACATTTTATCAATGTGAAATTAAGATCTGACCCACTTTCAGTTATATACATTAACAAAAGGGTAGTCAGAATAATCGTTTACAAGAAAATATACGCCTTTGGTTTTTTTTAAGGTAAGGTACCCTATTTTTATGTTTAATAATTTGTTTATATTTATATATAATTTCTAAAAGTATATTGAATAGAATTTTGAATTTATTTAAAGATTATGGAAGATAAATGAAACACATATTCGGTTTGACCCTTTAAAGGCTGTATTTTATATGAAAGCCTAGACATGCATGTAAACATTTATTTAGACGTGTGGATAAATAAAGCATGTCAAAACTAAAAGTTTATTTTATTTAGAGCTTCATAAAACGTATTTCCACACTACAATTTTGAAAACAATATTTTCACTATCATAAAAACTGTTTCTCTGCTTTGTGTAACCTGATGAGAAAGTAAAATATATTCAAACCAAGTAACAAAATAAAAAAGTTGAAAATTTAAACAAACTGAAATGAAAGACAATTTAATTTATAGCCATGATATTTTAATGTTTATAATTTTTGTGTCACGTTAAATTGTATGTTTACAAGGGATACTTTCGTCTCTCTTTATAACTAATTTGAAATATATGACTGGTATATTTTATTTCACGATTAAATACCCACTAGCATTGCGTTAATTAAGTGTGTATTGTTACACACGAAAGAACGACATAAAAACTGATCTAATGTCAGTAACTTTAAAAATTCGGGGGCAAAACATCAACAGCTAAAACAAACAAAAAAACTGAAGCGTGAAAATGTTACAGCTGAGATACTGTTCCAAAATAAAAAGCGATAACATGGATATAATATGAATAATGGCTTCATTTTTCATGTCCGTTAACTAAAAAAAAAGTAGAAAAGTAGATAACATTTATTTTTCCCAAATAATGAAGAACAAAAGTAAAAAACAATAGAAAGAGAAAAGACTCGCCCATATTGGACGATTTCCAAAGCAAATTAAATAAAATGTTCCTTGTTTGTTTGTGTGATGACATATATTTTCTGAAGAGATACATGTTTATTTAGAGAATTGTTTTTTAAATATGTTGAGGTCTAGAATGATTTAAAAAGAGAGTTGAAAAGTTAAGTTTATAATTTTGTATGAATAAAAAATAGCTACACGTGATGGATTGCTCGAAAAAAACAAACTTGTTCTTTCATGATATTAGATATAATCCTGATTTCACTCACATAAATAAGATGCAAGCTTTGTCAAATAAACATGGTTAGAGCAAGTGGTAAAGTACAACCCACTTCAGTGAGCGAATGGTTCTGAGACATCACTCTCGTGTTAGACTGACCTACTGATCATAGGTATATTAGGGTTTGAATCTCGGTCGGGTCTACTAAAGGATTTTTTTTTCTAAATTATTGTTTCCCGCGCTTCTTACACGCAGATGCGGGTAGATTAAATCTTAAATGATTTCTTTCTCATCCCTACTCCATTTGGGTAACTACCATGTACGCGTGTAGCTTGAACAGGTAGTAAGTTGCCGTGATAAATAAAACAAGTAGTCAAGTCATAAACCCAAAGACAAATATATGATTGCCTTTAGTGTTCATCAAAATATATCTGTGATTATAAATTTCAAAAACTGTTTAAATTGGTTCTGATAAGAAGACATTTCGTAAATGGACGTCTTTACAATTTACATACAAAATATAATTTTATATACTCTATTCCAAACGTCCTATTGTCTGCTGGTAGTTTGCAGTGGCCCTACTTACTAAATATTTTATTTATAGAATTAATCATCAGTATGGTCACCGATCAAACTGAGAGTTAACCCAATATATCACTGGAGTAGCCTTGTTTGGGAGATTCGATTGTCAGGGATAAACTGTTCTTTATTCTCTCTCATATAGAGGAATGTATGTCAAACCAGAGGTATGATGTTGGTAGGTTCATATAATCATTCGTTTGAACAAAACCTGGAGTGGACAGCCATGTTGCCATTTGCCACAAGTGACGAATTGACCATTTAAATACACCTCCATGACCTCATCCCACAAGCGAGCTATACCGACCAAGCAGCCACCTCATGTTGGCTAGAATAGTGCCAACATTTATGGTTAGAGGGTGTCATGTGATCAGCAAAAAATAACTTTCTTGCCGTTCATCTCCGTTTCATAGACCAGAGCTATTACTTCTTTATTCAATTAGTTCCTCGGTAATCCTGACGAAGCTGAATTGACCCCGTTACAGACCAGCTACTTCACATAAAGATCTGGAATCACCAGGGATTGATCCCGGGACATTAGGTTTCTGTAGCCAGGCACTCCAACCACTAAACTATAGAGGTAGCCAATTGGCTATAACAGTGTGAAAAATTTGAGTTTGCCAATTTATGTTTCTATATTAAAACTGTTCATTGGGCAATATAAATTACGTCAAAAAGTTGACGGGTTTGGCAAAATGTGAATTTACAAAACAGCATTTTTTACGAGGGTAAAAGAATATAAAGGTATGGTTTAAAATACTAAATAAAATAACTGTGACATTCCCAACTAATTATTCTACCATCTATATTAATAAAATGAAGAGTCTTTCTGTCATGAGCTTTGAGTGATATCTACTGAACGCAGAGGTCTGAAACTTTAATATTAGTAGCCTCTGTGCTCAGAAATGTGCAATGTGCACCTATAAGTTGGAGATAGAAAAAAATTGATTTGAATTTTTAAAAACAGAAAAAATGAATTTATATTAACGCCGAGATTTATATTTAGTACTATATTTGTTTATACAGTTGTGTGACGAGCATGTGTACCTGAAAGCCAGAATTTTCAAATTTTGATAAGATATCATTTTTAAACATTTTACACTTTCTTATCCTTTACACCCTTCACCCGCTTTTCACTCTTTAGACAGTTTTGCTTTTTTGGTAATTTTTTATACATTTTTCCCTTTTTAATTTTTCTTATTTACTTTTTAGGCGATTTTTAACCTTTTTAACTTTTAAACATTTTTATTTTTATTAAACTTAGTTCCTGTCCCGTTGACAATGTTTACCCCTTTTGACACATTTTCTGCTTTTTTTTACCCTCGTTGCTGTATTTGCCATTTTTACTATTTTCTCATTATTTTCCTTATTGACCTTTCTAATCCATTTAACACTTTCTAATTACCATTTTTAACCCTTTATAAAGGTTTGATTTACTTTGTACCCTTTTTGTTATTATTAAACTTTACAATTTAAAATAGTTCTCGTGTGTAAATCCGGGTAACTTATGCAAGTTAATATCAACAATGGCTGAATGGTCTAAGCCGTCACTCTCGTGTTAGACCGAAGAAACATCAGTTTTAAACCAACGAACATCGGGTTCCAAGGCGAGCACTTTACCTCAATACCTCAAAGGTAATTTTTTTTAAAAGTAAATAAAAGTTGAACCTAAAATATTATATTAAGATTTATTTTATATTTAAGGATTAATTCGATTAAATTACTAGTACACCATAAATAAGTATTTGCTATAAATATCACACGTGAAAAGTGAATCTTAAAAATTGGTTGATTAAATATAGATAGTATCAAGAAAAAGTTAAAGATTTTTGAACAATTTATATTACTATCATACATTTTATCAATGTGAAATTAAGATCTGACCCACTTTCAGTTATATACATTAACAAAAGGGTAGTCAGAATAATCGTTTACAAGAAAATATACGCCTTTGGTTTTTTTTAAGGTAAGGTACCCTATTTTTATGTTTAATAATTTGTTTATATTTATATATAATTTCTAAAAGTATATTGAATAGAATTTTGAATTTATTTAAAGATTATGGAAGATAAATGAAACACATATTCGGTTTGACCCTTTAAAGGCTGTATTTTATATGAAAGCCTAGACATGCATGTAAACATTTATTTAGACGTGTGGATAAATAAAGCATGTCAAAACTAAAAGTTTATTTTATTTAGAGCTTCATAAAACGTATTTCCACACTACAATTTTGAAAACAATATTTTCACTATCATAAAAACTGTTTCTCTGCTTTGTGTAACCTGATGAGAAAGTAAAATATATTCAAACCAAGTAACAAAATAAAAAAGTTGAAAATTTAAACAAACTGAAATGAAAGACAATTTAATTTATAGCCATGATATTTTAATGTTTATAATTTTTGTGTCACGTTAAATTGTATGTTTACAAGGGATACTTTCGTCTCTCTTTATAACTAATTTGAAATATATGACTGGTATATTTTATTTCACGATTAAATACCCACTAGCATTGCGTTAATTAAGTGTGTATTGTTACACACGAAAGAACGACATAAAAACTGATCTAATGTCAGTAACTTTAAAAATTCGGGGGCAAAACATCAACAGCTAAAACAAACAAAAAAACTGAAGCGTGAAAATGTTACAGCTGAGATACTGTTCCAAAATAAAAAGCGATAACATGGATATAATATGAATAATGGCTTCATTTTTCATGTCCGTTAACTAAAAAAAAAGTAGAAAAGTAGATAACATTTATTTTTCCCAAATAATGAAGAACAAAAGTAAAAAACAATAGAAAGAGAAAAGACTCGCCCATATTGGACGATTTCCAAAGCAAATTAAATAAAATGTTCCTTGTTTGTTTGTGTGATGACATATATTTTCTGAAGAGATACATGTTTATTTAGAGCATTGTTTTATAAATATGTTGAGGTCTAGAATGATTTAAAACAATAGTTGAAAAGTTAAATTTTTAATTTTGTATGAATAAAAAATAGCTACACGTGATGGATTGCTCGAAAAAAAACTTGTTCTTTCATGATATTACATATAATCCTGATTTCACTCACATAAATAAGATGCAAGCTTTGTCAAATAAACACGGTGATAACAAGTGGTCAAGTACAACCCACTTCAGTGACCGAATGGTTCTGAGACATCACTCTAGTGTTAGACTGGCCTACTGATCATAGGTATATTAGGGTTTGAATCTCGGTCGGGTCTACTAAAGTTTTTTCTTTCTAAATTATTGTTTCCTGCGCTTCTTACACGCAGATGCGGGTAGATTAAATCTTAAATGATTTCTTTCTCATCCCTACTCCATTTGGGAAAATACCATGTATGCATGTAGCTTGAACAGGTAGTAAGTTGCCGTGATAAATAAAACAAGTTGTCAAGTCATAAACCCATAGACAAATATATGATTGCCTTTAGTGTTTATCAAAATATACCTGTGATTATAAATTTCAAAAACTGTTTAAATTGGTTCTGATAAGAATACATTTCGTAAATTGACGTATTTATGATTTACATACAAAATATAATTTTATATACTCTATTCCAAATGTCCTATTGTCTGCTGGTAGTTTGCATTAGGCCCTACTTACTAAATATATTATTTATAGAATTAATCATCAGTGTGGTCACCGATCAAACTGAGAGTTAACCCGATATATCATTGGAGTAGCCTTGTTGGGGAGATTCGATTATTAGGGATAAACTGTTCTTTATTCTCTCTCCCATGGAGGAATGTATGTCAAACCAGAGGTATGATGTTGGTATGTTCATATAATCATTCGTTTGAACAAAACCTGGAGTTGACATCCATGTTGCCATTTGCCACAAGTGACGAATTAACCATTTAAATACACCTCTATGGCCTCATTCCACAAGCGAGCTATTCCGACCAAGCAGCCACCTCATGTTGGCTAAGATAGTGCCAACATTTATGATTAGAGGGTGTCATGTGATCAGCAAAAAATAACTTTCTTGCCGTTCATCTCCGTTTTATAGACCAGAGCTATTACTTCTTTATTCAATTAGTTCCTCGGTTATCCCGACGAAGCTGAATTGACCCCGTTACAGACCAGCTACTTCTCATAAAGATCTGGAATCACCAGGGATTGATCCCGGGACATTATGTTTCTGTAGCCAGGCACTCCAACCACTAAACTATAGAGGTAGCCAATTGGCTATAACAGTGTGAAAAATTTGAGTTTGCCATCTCTCACAGTAACATAGTTTTTTGTCCTACCGGTTTGTGCTTGTCGTAACTCAATATTTCAGCAAATCATTGAAAGCATTTCTCTTTATGAATGATTCATTGACGCAATCATCCCATCCAATACTCCCCTGAAATCCCTTTCGCAGCTCTGTTTCGTCTCTGCCTTCAGTTTGAGTCTAGACTCGGGATGGATGGGAATTAAATTTTTACTACAGGATGGGAATGGGACGGGCCATGATATCGGGATTGAGATCTGGAGCAGGAACCTATAAAAATAACCCTTTAGAAATAATTTTGGATTAAAAATATATTTTGATCATTGTCAGTTTATTCAAAAATCGTTGATCAAGTAGTTTACCATTCAAAAGATACCTATACCTTTCCATTCTTAAAACACAAACACTATTCATATATCAATCCGATGTTTCTGCTACTTGTCAGACAAAAACATTGGAAAATTTTATATTAAATTATATTACATTTCATTCCAAACAATTTTTAGCATTTGAGCCTGAGGCTGTTTTAACTAATTAGTCAAAGTGTACATCTATTGAAGTAAGCTTATTCAAACGGTCTGGGTTGTTTTGAAATGTTCTATTTAACAACCTAATTTAATAATTTTTACATGTATTGACCAATTTCTTTCTCATACGATACATTTTTGAATACTTTGACAAATATGGTGCCCTGCTTTGATCTATACCAATAAAATCTGTACATGATGACTCGACATTGGCGCACCATTGGAAACGGATGTGTGGTTTAATCACCTGTGTGGATGACATGATCAGCGCAGTCATATGTGTATGAACGGCGTACAGAGAGAGAACCTCCCCCACCCCTTTACAATATACAAAGCGGGATTTATTTAGTGTATCTTTTTTTTATATTATTATTATTATTATTATTATTAGCACCACGTCTTGGTAACCGTTCGGGTTACACGCATTTACGCTAATGTGTAATGGTACGGTGAATTGTGAGATGAAATATACCTACAGTTTAACGTGGAATCCGAACCACACAACATTCACAAGTTGTGGTTAATAAACGTCTTGTCAGAGGTGAAGGAAGGGTTTAACAATCATATAAATTTGTGCTGGGATCTAGGACTGAATCCTGGACCCCCAGCTCAGAAGTATGACACACTACCCCTAGACCACCAGGTCACCCCGTATCTAGTATAATCTGAGTATGACAATATCTAGAAGTCCCCGTTGTGATATTTACAGTAGCAAATGCGTTTTTGTATTTGAAAATTTAAAACACTAGCATACAGATTTCTCATGCAAGGATATCCTCTTCTTTTAAGAGAGGCTGACTCATATCACCCTTATAGCACGTCTGTGATAGTAGTAGGAGTGGAGAGACTCTCTGAACAACATTCAGTAAAGGTATGGCCAGATTGAAAGATTAAGGATGACCCACCAATTTTGAGAGTACACTCACATTGGTTCAACCATTGTTTCACGGTTAATCAACCGTCATATAGGTTCTTAACCATATTAAGATGGAACTCCAGCTCGTAACAGTATTCTCCATTCTTTTGTAGTTAGGTTTAATTAATACACTATAATTTAAAGTTCAATTGTTACGACAGTTTTAAAGCTCGACAAGAATTTTACTAAAAAATATTATGTGAAAATCAAGCAATAATTGATTCAACAACTGATCTTAAATGATCCATCAATATCACAGGCCTGTAAAATTGGGGTTTTTGAAAATTATCTGCAATGTAAAGAGTATTCTTATGATTTGTAGTGTGTTGAGTTTAAATATAACTTCACTTTTTCTCTACGACGTAGGGGTTTATCACAAAGTGGATATGAATATTTGGAAAAAGAATTTATTATTATGTACTGGTTAAAACTTATTTATTTTTGAAAAATTAAATCATAGCTATATTTAGAAAATTATTGATGGAAAACAATTATCAATACTTATTGGAATTTACAAGACCTTATACTTCCATTTTCTTCTGTATACAGCTTTCGGCTCTTCTTTGTGCAACATCCAACAGTAGTCCGCCATCATCTTTATGTTCCATCTATCCTGTTATCTGCATTCCATCTTTTGATGTCTTGATGGAATCTTTCTCCCTGCACTTTGTAATACTATGGATATCAATCGCGCCTTGCTTTGGGCGTCAATTGTAATACTTTGTATTTATCGCGCCTCGCTTTGGGCGTCAATTGTAACACTATGGAATAATCGCACCTCCTTTGGGCGTCGATTGAAGTACTATGTGATCAATCACTCCGCATTAGGCGTCGATTGAAACACTACGGATTAATTCCTTGGTATATGAATGCTGTGATGATTTATAGGTTGTATAAAGCTCCGTGATCGAACGCCTATCATCACTGTATGGAAAAGATACCGTCACTGCACCCTTGTGATATTGATGTGATGTATATTATACTGTGTTAGACTGACTTGTGCGTGAGCGAGATCTCGGTGTAGATGTTTGGATCCCGTAGATGTATTAAACATATGCACAATGGTTTATATATAACATACCTCTTGCCTTTCTCTCCCCTCATCAACAATGTAAAATCAAACTAATAGAAAGAGTCCTGGCGACCGGTTTTGTGAAGGCTAGCTTCTTATTGGTATAGATAAATGGCCTCTTCTGCCAAATACTATGAAGGTGTTACCTTTAACAAGAATTGACGCAGTTTTTCTTTTAACAAGAAAGATGGTATAAAATATATATTTTAGTGGTTAAATCCTTTTCACATTTGTTTCTGAGAAGTGCGTGTTTCTTCATGGATGAATCTTAAAAAGATACTCTACATATATTACTTTAAATAAAATTTACCTTCATCCATGACTTTTTACATAATTTAGATTAATCCAAATCAATATCATTACAACTTCACTTATAGCACCATGATTTTTGGGAAAGTATTCCAAATGAGAATTCATAAAGTGCACATTCAAGCTCATAGAATAATCAAAGTCCATTAATTTTATGAGAATAGTTTCCACACTACGCTTGAAATTGGGGTTCTTGTTGTTTCTAAGAAATTTTGTTACAACTTCTTTGAAAGCTTTTCAAGCATATTTTTCCAAAATATCCATTTTTGTTTCAAAGAAAACGTCTTTCAGATGTTTCAGACTATCTGTACCAACAAAAAACCTTCTAGTTTTGCTTCCGATAGTCCTGAAAACTCATAATTCAAGTATTTAAAACACTCAACTTCTACTGACAGAGACTTTACAAATTGCTTCATCAAACCAATCTTGATATGAAGTGGGAGCAGGATTACATTTCTTGGATCAACCAAAGACTTCCATAATACCTTTTTGCTTCCTGGTTCTAAAGTATCCCTAAGTCACCACACCTTTTTGATCCAGTTTTGCCTCTTATACCGGATATTATATTCACACAAGAAACAGGGTTACTTAGTGTAACCTCCCTGCTGCCCAAGAGGCATGGATAGTACTTTAAAATACCGTATATGGTCCATCCATAATTCTTGTATTGCATTTTGGTGAGAATTAAGTCTAAATTCTCAAAGAATTTTTTTCAGGTAGACAGAATGATCTACTGGTACTGAAGCATATTTACTACCTTTATGGAGAAGCACTGCTTTGAGGCTTCTTTTTAAAAAGTAAATTAAGAGCCTCCACTCATTCACATCACACTGTATGTCAAATCTCACCATAAGTACAGGAACATTGCTACAAAAAACCAAGTCATCATGTTGAGAAAGGTATGGAATAAATTATTCTCTCTTTCTGAACCATGAGAAAAAAGTACCAGGAGCTGATACCCATCCAAATAGCCTCCCATACCCCTCAATTTTAACCCTTATTATTATAGTACATCTTGATCAATTTAATGATAAATATAAAATTGTTTAAAAATAAAATAACAAAAGATTCTTAGAACCTTAATGATGTCAAGTGGTGGACGTTGAATTCGAAAATTTGAGTGTGTGCAAAAATTGTTCGTGATGAAATTCTATTATTATTATTATTATTATTATTATTATTATTAGCACCGCGTCTTACTACCCGTTCGGGTTATACGCACTTACGCTAATGTGTAATGGTAGGGTTATTGTGAGATGAAATGGAGGACCTACAGTTTAACGTGGAATCCGAACCACGGTGGAGGCCTGGCATTCCCCACATTCACAAGATGTCTTGTCAGAGGTGAAGGAAGGGTTTGGTAATCAGATAAATCTTTGCCGGGGCCGAGGATTGAACCCCGGCCACCAGCACAGAAGTCTGACACCTTACCCCTAGACCGCCATGTCACCAAATTCTATAATTAATTTTTACTGAAATCAGTTCCCAAAAATCTATCAGAATCAGTGATTTAGTTTTCAAATAATTTTTCCATTGCAGACCTGTGTATTCGCCCCCACGCCGATGTTCTATTTGACCATGCTCATGAAAAAGTTTGAGCAGAGTATTAGTTTGAATATAGTTTAACATGATTAACTCCAATGTTTTAATTTAAATATCATTCTGATAGTATTGTTATAATCCCAATAATAATCTTTTTCAAGAAATATCAATATTGTGACTAGTTATCTCAACTACTAGGCCTAATTATTTTTATTTTAATAGCATTTAAAAATCTCATATTTTAGTCTTCTTTGTTTTAAAAGTAAATAATTTTTGTTATTTTTAAAGATAGGAAATCTCTTCGGTGACTTTTGAAGCTAAAAAGCTTAAAAGTCTATTAATATTTAAAAGGTTAATTAATTTAAAAAAATATAAATATCAAGCACAAGGCATAGACCCCCTGATCATCCTGCAGTGATTTATCTTCATAACCAAAAGAGTAAACACTTATTTTATTGAATACCTTGTACTTTTTATTCTATTCTAAGATTCCATACTTCAGCATCTAGCTTATCTTCCTGAAGTAAATTGGGGTTTTAAACTCAATATAACCGTATTGGTATTTTAAAAGAGTATATTCTAAAATTTTAAAACAAGTATTATCATTTAATTAATGCATATTAGACAGGAAATCTTAAACCATGTCTGTAAGAATAATAACTAGCACATAATAAATTATTCTTAATTTATTTTATGTATTTATTCTAAGTATCCCTATTTAAAAATATTAATTCAGCTAGACACTACCTGATACTTATGTGTCAAGCCTGTTTTTTCAACCATCCATTAGTCCCAGAGTTTAAAAAATGTAGGTGATATTTTCGGCTCTGAGCTCGTTTGGGACATTCCTGGAGCCCTATAAAAATGTGTATGCTCCAACCTAATTTTTATAATGTTCAATTTCCAAGGTGATAAGAATAGATGATCTAGAAGTATTAATTAAGGGTATGGTGTCTCTGAGAAGCTTAGGGGTACCACTAAGTAGTACTCAGTCGGTAAATTTGTACAATCTACTGATGCAAGAGCTCACTGAATTATTGCACTGACTATGTATTTATCTGTCAGATACTTTATCTGTGTCGGTAGCATGTCTTCCTTAGATAAGGGTTCCGGGTTCAAATCCTGGTTTGGCTGAAAAAATGTATTATTAGTGAATTTTGGGTTTACCTTTTAGCCTTAAGTTAGATTATAGGGCACATGAAGCTAGGACAGCCCTAGCAAGCCGGTAGCGGAAAATATATGGTTTGAATAAGATACTGATCCAAGCCATAGACTGGAAATGGTAATTAATGTAAAAAAAATGTAGTTATCTATAGTAGCACCCTTCAGATTAACATAGAGACAATACCTTTTTAAGATATACCTCTATAGTGACTGTTGATTCAGAAAAATAGAGTTTATACAGGCAGTAGATCGATTTATTTAGTGAGTATTTCTTTCTCGTGAAATGAAGTTTTTTCACATATACTTATTTTTTTAGACACATTTTTCTCTAATACAATTTTTGATTTGGCCTAAAACATTTCAGACAATGAGTTTTTTTTATTTAATATGAGATTAAACAAACACACACACACATATATATATACACGCCAATTATATGATACTAGGCATGATATTTAAAACATATCAGGAGCCTTGACGCTGCTAATTTTCGACTAATGTAAATGTTATTACTGAATAATGCGACTAAAATCATATTATTATAAACATTTAAAATAACCTTTAAATTAATGTTTTCAATTTAATTCTGAGCCATGTTTGGAGGGAATTCTCTACAATAACATTACACAAACTAGTTATTATTTAAATGTTTTAAGGTAAAAATAAATGTTAGTTTACTAAATTATATTATATATTCCAACAGTGAAACACGAGTATTTCACCAAATCTAAATAAAATAATGACATTTTAGATCCATATTATTATTTTAAATATACCATCCAGGCTAATAATGGTGCGATTGTTAGCATTCAAACTCATTATCTTGTCTATTTGGCTGAATAAATAGTTTTGAGTCTTTGATAAACGGTGCCGATACGAAAAGAACAATTAAAGCAACATAACATAGAATGCATTTTATTAATGTGTTCTAACTTTTAAAATTATATATATATATTTGTTTGTGTTATCTGATACTCTTATCTAAGAATTTTAGGAATTGTAATTTTATAAAATACTTTTTAAGATTTAAACGGTCAAATTTATACTTGTACTTATTTATTGAAGTTAAAGATTGTCCAATCTTGCGAGAAACTTAATGCCTAATTATTTAGTCCTCAATGTCAATATTTTGTGTCGGTATTGTCACATGAATTTCATATAAACTCAAATATAATATATCTAAGTTTTAAATTGTTCTTTAGATATAAATATGTTAATTATTAATAATAAGGTGAGTGACATTGGTAGTTGACTGACATGCAAAATCTTGTGTATGTAAGCTTGTCAAGATATGTAAAATTATTGTTTAGCTTTTTTAAAATAGTTAAATAAAAAGCTATTTAAAAATAATATACCGGGTAGCCAAAAAAAGGCTGGTTGACCCATTTACTCTTGTCTATGAATTTACAATAATTCGATACTTTAATATACTATATATTTTTATTCTAAAATATTTAAATGTATGACTGACTATATTTACTTGAAGGAGCAGTAGAATAAGATTACTACATCCAAACACAATCATATTCTGAGAAGACAATATCGTTCAAATCATTAATGTTAGTTACCAGAAACCAGAAATATATTTGTTTTTACTAATAATAGTGATAATAAGTTTAACAATTTTAAGCTTTATTTTAGAGGTTTATAACATAAAAAAACTTATTAAAAGATACATTCATATCACACACGAGATATTTTAATAAAATAAATTTAGTATAATTATTGACTACGTTCAGCACAATGGCTCTTAATAGATTGGTGTAAGTGAATTGAATTTGTAGGGTAGTTTAGGTGAAATGCACTCGCACTAGCACCTAGAGATCCTATACTGAAAATAACTTTTGTACGCTTATATACTAATTATGCTATTAGCTTAAGGGATTGAGATGGCTATATTTCAAGGAAGTGCACCAGCATTAGAGCGTAGGAAGATTATAAAACCCTTTTGGAATAACAACCACTAGTGCACCCGACTGAAATTCTAACATCGATGCCTCCATCACTGGCAGTCTAGTCTAGAGCGAGGTAAAAAGTGTTTATTAAACGAAAAATTATCTTATGGTGTCGGGTGAAAGCTTTGTGTGAATTATGGTAAATACAGGATGTATATAACATTTACTCATTGTCAAAAGCTATTTTTCTAGCAAAGCAAAGGCATAAATAATTGTCATGTAAGGCGCAGGTCTCGCTAGTTCAAGCACCGCCACTTAATCCTTAGTAGATGTGCACTCTACGTTAATTGCTCTGAGCCTCAGATAGCCTATTTGTTCGAGTAGTACGCTACATTTGCATGTTTACTCCGGCTAATGGATTATATTAATTACGGTTAAGATCAGGTCTAGTGAAATAAAAAAGTAGCACGAACATTATTACCTGTTTGGTATCAAATTAGGCTATATTTTTCTCTTTTTATAATACTATATATTGATTTAATCTACTACTACAGAGTATAAACATATCTCTAAACTACATATTATTACATTTAATATAAAAACACAGGTTGAAACCCTTTGTATTTACGAGCATGACCGTATGAAGGAGATAACTGGCTAGCTTAGCTGTAGATCATTGGCGCACTAAGCCAAAGGTCCCGGGCTCGATTCCCGCATGTAGGTATCCATTTTAAACTTATTTAAATTATAATAATTACTGACAAAACTAGGAACAAACTATTTTCAGTAAAATTGGGAGTATAAATTTAATTATCTTAATATATTTGTAGGATTCGGTGGTTGAAGTTTGCTATGCAAAAATGTTAATAACCATATATAATATTTTATGGCCTTCCAATACACCCTTACGCAGATAAATAAGCTTAGTTATAATTAGTTCTGAAAAAAAGTATTATATTAAGATTAATAAGGATTGTATATTAAGAAAATTAATTTGGGAACCATCATGGCAAAGGAAGCTTTCAACAAAAAGAGTTTACTGCTGACCAGTAAGTTGAGTTTGTAAATGAGGAAGAAACTGATGACAATGCTATATTTGGAGTATCGCGCTGTATGAAGCAGAAACTTGGACTTTTAGGAGGATGAGAATGCAATACTTGGAGAGCTTTGGAATTTGGTGCTGAAGAATACTTGATAATATCAGGTGAGACAGGGTGACAATTGAAGTCCTAAGAAGAGTTGGTGAGAAGAGAACCATTTTGTATGTGATTCTTCGGTCCAAAGCAAACTCTGTATCAGAAACATCCTTAGAAAGAACTGTCTTTTGAATGACGTTATGGAAGGAAAGGTTGAGGGAAAGAGGACCTTAGAAAGAAGGAGAATTTTTATTTTGGATGACTTGAAGGAAATATGATAGTTCTAGGAGCTGAAGGAGAAGCCAGAGGAACAGGGCACATTTGCGGTCTAAGTTCACTGACAAAAGGAATGAACCTGTTGCTAGACATAGCATTTAATCATCGTATTAATAATTATAATAATACTGATAGTAATAATAATGAATAACTGATTTTTAAACATTAAATATTAATATCTCATTAATACAATTTTGTGGCATAGAATTTTATTCACCCAAACCTTTCGTATTCATTTAAGTATGTTTTTATATGTGTGTTTGTGTATGTGAGGGGGCGGGGGGAAGAGAAACTTTTATATAAAAAGTATTAAGTATAATTTTGAGCTTAAAAAGTTGCCATCTGCTTGTTCAAATCGTCCCCTCTTGCTCTCACTGGCTGGGAGGTTTGCAAAGTTATCTACTTGGATCCGGCCAAGGGGTGGAAAGCTCGGACCAGTCAACCATGGATGGACAAGTTTTCCATAGGAATGAGCTAGGAAATTGGTCGTATGATTGCGTTGAGATGTCATTCAGGACAACTTTCCACAAGGGGGACGAGGGGTACACAGTCATCACCATTACAATGCGTAGGTCAGTCTTTTCTACAGGGCTGAGATAATGGTTGCATTCACCGAGAAGAAACGATGACATTTATATTGAATAGGCGTCAGGAAATGATAACGTATTAAAAATAATATATCAACTGTAGATCTCATATGACGATTGTAAGACTATTCATACAATAATGTGTATGAACTAGGTACTTTGTGTGATCAATAAAACGTTATTCATATAGACACTGTCTCAATATTTATTAAATATTTTGGTTGGTATTACATTTAGATGAAGATATATCTAAATGTGAGCCAATCTTCTCCCAATCATTTTATAAGTGTGGTATTAAGTGCAAATATCAATCACATGAATTCTTTTTTTTTTATTACTATCACTGTCTTTAGATCTGTTCAGACTATTTGCGTAAATGATAATAACTACACTAATGGATTAGGGATGAGGAAGGAAAAATGTTAGAGGTAAAAATTCAGTGGAAATAGAGATTTTTTTTCTAAACCCCTCTCAGTAGACCCGACTGCGATACGAACCCCGATGTCCACGTCTTCAGCAGTCCATTCTAGCACGAGAATGATGCCTTAGACTACTGACTCATTGAAGTGGGTTCAATCGAATGCAACCAATGTTAAATAAAATAATATAATAGGTTGAATGTTTATTAAAATTAACTAATAAAATTAATTAATTAAAATATTATTATAACAATAAATTTATGGCCTAACACTTTTGTAAACAGAAGCTGGGAAAATATTAAAAAAGGAAATACTGAATAGCAATTATCATTTTTAAATTATGATAACCTAAACCTACCTGTATTCTAATACTACTAAACAGTGTACATTTATCTATTTATAAACTTTGAAATATTTTATCTTAAAATTTTCAAATACCTCTACCACCATTTTAGAGCTTTTGATTTTTTTATCTGAATAATATCACAAAAAAAATTTTTTTTTTTCTGGAAACTATTATTTAACTGTAGCTTTATGGTCGTTTAAGATACATTTCATGGACGATACTGATTAGGCTATGCTAGGGTAATATTGTTAAAATATCTGGTTAAGATTGAATTTTATATTGTATAAATCTAAAGAGAAAGAAATAGATTTCTAGCTTTAATATGAGTTTAATTTTTAAAATTACCCAATCTCTCAAATAATAGCATAATTTCTGGTAGTTACATTTTCTAACTATGTGCACTGAGAGAATTTTTTTTTGTGTGTAGATCTAAGGTATTACAAAACATAATGTGACTTCTTTACAGAAAATGGGAGATATATAAACAGAAGTAGATTTTTAAAGTCAAACTACATAAGACAATTTCTTCTTCTACACTATCATGGGTATACTATTTTTCTACTATATATGTGTACAAGATCTTCTTGACAAATCAATTCAATAAAGAATCGAAACATAACCTGATCCAGTTTTCCATCTGAATGACCAGACGCATCGTTCGTGTGATTGTCTACAGAGGACCGCCACTCAAACTTTCATGTGAAGACAGAAAGTCCCCATTTCCACCCCTTCATACTAGGGCGTCCAAGTGGCGTCGTTTTAGACGATCGTCGATCCATGATGAACAATATTGGGGGGGTTACTTTGTTCAACGTCAGTGGTCATTTATGGAGGATGAAAACATTGGTCAAGAGGATGAGTAGAAGATAGGAAGAAGCAGAAAGGAACATATAGCTCGACCAATGTTTGCACCAATTTATTTAAATGAAAATAAGTATTTGTTTATAAGCTATTAGTATATTATAAATTATTATATATATATATATATATATAATAGTTTATGAATATAAATAATGTAATTAACAAAATTGAGGTTTGAAAGCTCGTCAACAATAAACAAACCATTAACCTCAAATTAAAAACGAAACAAAACTAATTTGATCAAAATAAATAAGACAGGACAGTTGAAAGGTCATTATTTAATGTATGGTGCTGAAGTCCGTCTTATTCGTAAGTTAAGTTTATAGCACACATGAATACTGAGCTGATAGTCTTGGGTTCTATTCCGTGTTTACTAAAATAATGGTCATAATAAACACACAGGATTTACACTTTTGCAATGATGAACAAAAGTTAGTGAAACTGATATTTGAGTCACACTTATATTTAAGTTAGTTAGTAAACCATCTGCTGATAGCAGCATTTGGCTAAACCTATTAATTCTAAGTGGTAGCTTTTATTAAATAAATTGAGTTAATGAGTTGTGACTATACAATATCAGCCAATAATGGAATGAGTACTGAAATGATTAAACAAAAACCCTCTAAGCAAGTGAGTTTAATCATTGTTGCATTCATCAAAAGATAAATCACTTCTTCTAGCAGTGATAAAAAAAAGGTTTTCTGCTAAAAGAGCAAATAAAGATAGTAGGTTTATCTTTATCACAATGTTAAATACTCATATTAAAACTTATTAGAGTCTCAGGCTAGACCTCGATTATTATCATATCTATTTTGTGTCATTTTATTAGATTTAATACAGTGAGATAAAATTTGTTATTTACTAAAAAAGTGAGAATAAAACAACTCGTATTAAAAATGAATACAATTTTTGAAAATATAATTAATTAAAAACTATAGTTTAGAATTAATATTATGATGGTAGTGAAAGGTGAGTACTAAGGATTTTTCTGGCGAGTTTGGTAATTGGACCTGGTCTCTTCAATTTTGAAATATCTGAATAACTTATTTAAAATAATTGTATAAATCTACACATTCTGAAATGTCAAATAAAGCCCATAACAAGATATATTTTAATTTCAATATATATAATAATTGGGATTTATTTATGAGAATTCAAATTTAATATATATGTGTCTAAGTTACATTTATGTTCACTGAGTAAGTTTACATTACTAGGCATTATTATAATTGGGACCAAGTTTATTTTGTCAATAAATGACACTAACTATTTGCGTTATACTTATATGTACTAATTACGCTAATGTGCTAGAAATGAGTGAGGTTGAATTTAATGGCAGGTACAGCCACATCACTCGCTCTGGCGGCTGAATAGACTAAGGTGCTACTCTCACAGCAGACTATACTACTGATGACTGGGAGACAGAGGTTAGAATCTTGGTCAAGGAAGGTTTTACAAAATGTATTTTCCATGCTAGCTCCAGGCAAATGCGGGTACATTCCTATAAATATAACTTTCCTCATCGATAAAATATTATAGCATTTAGTTCATAAGGGCATAATTCCAGCAGGTAGTAAGACGTGGTGCTAAAGAAAAAAAAATACCACATTTATGTGGAGGAAGTGTGAATTTAAAAAAATGAAATATCCACTTAGGTACCACGAACAGGATTCAAACCCCATTGTCCTCATCATCAGTGATTCAGCCTATTGTAAGAGCGACGCCTTAAGGCATTTATTATACCACTGAAGCGGGATCTATATTATCAGCTGCATTGAATAAAAACAAAATTCTAAATATTTTAAAAACTAATCAAGCTTGTGATTAAGATACCAATATAATAGTAGTTTTTTTTCAATTCATGTTCACTCACTCCTCAAAGATTTTGATATAATTTGCAGGTTTATGTCAAACAAATCATATACATATTTCGGCATAGTTTTTTTTTGTATTCCTGGGTTGTTTTTATTTCTGTTTTTTAAAAAATTTTTTTTATTTATTTGCTTATGTTTGTTTACCTAAGATTTTTGTATAAAAGTCGATAACTGTGCAACACCAATTTAAGAGTTTGAATATACAAAAATTAAAAGAAAGATTTAGAAAATTATTTTTTAAATTATATTTAATTTAATTTAGGACATAATGTGATAATTAATATAAATATTTTTAAAAATCTAAAATAACAATGCAGAACAACTCACTACTATGTATTATAATAAGTACTGTATTTAGCAGTAAGTCTATATTAATAAAAAAAACTATAACGGTGTAAGTATGTATATACATTATCCGGAAGTTTTATATGTATAATAGAAGTAAAACGGTATATATACTTATACCGTTATTATTTTATTAATATAGAGTCTAGACGTACTGCAAGAAGTGATATCTCCACCCTGAGTTTTAGGCGTCAAGACCACAGCGGGGGTTAGTTTTTCAAACTTTATATAAATCAATTTTGTTTTCTATAATCTTTAACTTTGATTATTTTTAATCACTTAGATTAGTTGACATATAGTTTACACTTAAGAATTAAGGAGAACCTAGAATATTAATTCGAATCTCAAATCTAAATATAAATTACAGATTATAAAACAGTGACCTGTGATAATGATTTGTATTCATATTAGTCATCAAAAAGTGTTTCTTTGGTCAATGTAAATTTAACAGGTAACGTTAAACATATTTATTTATTTGAGTTTATTTACATAGCCTAGATACGTACGTATTCAAACAAATCGATTACTACACTAATTAAAAGATTATATATAGATATATAAACATTTATATGTAGGTACATTAATTAGGTTAAGTATGGATTGAAATATATATATGTATTTATATAAGATATAAATTCTATAAATATCGTTAACACACAAAGCATTCTCATTCTATAATATTACTAACATTATAGTAATTAAGTCAATATTTAATATATACCAATTTAACTTTTGAATGTTTGATTCCCACGATTTATTTTTAAAAAGTTAAAACAAATTTCACATACTTGTCAGGAATATCTTCCCGTCTTTGTATGACGTTATTTCAACCAGGCGAGGTAATATTTTCAAGTAGGACGCTACGTCGTGAACAAACGCGTGTAAATCCTTGTCATATATGATGTAAACGCAGTGCTCATGCCGTCGCATTACTTAAATGAGGAAAAGTACCTTCAAACAAAACCCGGAGTGGAAATTTTTAAGTCATGCGTCAGAATGTGGCTGACATGATCATAAAATAAACAGCCACGGATAACCTTGCAAAAACCACATGAGCTATTGCCGAGAGGTTCACGATGATTTTTCTCCATTTCCGCGATTAATATAAATGCTCGTGTGTAAAAGAGGGGCTGCGTGATGAAACAAAAGAAGTGGAAAAAGGGATGGGGTATGGTTTGGAGTAGTTTTTTTTCCAGGGGACATGATAGATTGCTTTGGGAATAGTAGAATGAAGCAAGTAAAAGTGTGGGAGATACTAACCTTAAACCTATTCCCTTTCGCAAATGTCGCAAGAATTGAGATATCCTCTTCAAACAATACGTTTAATATTTTGAAGGAGCTTATGAATATTTATCATAAGTTTAAATGGTATGTTACATTTCCTTTATTAGAATAAAATGAATCGTGTAACGTGATATTACTAAAGAAAAATCCTACCACTCATATTCAATGATGTAATACATTTCTTACATATGGCTGATGAGAAAATCCAGAATCACAATCATGATTCAAGAGTATTCCACTAATTTTCAACCGAAGAGAAACTCGACTCCCATCCTCACATAACTTATAGTGCAAAACTGCATATGCTTTGTTCAAGCGATATAAATTCATACGCTCAAACAAATGTCTGCTGCTTTTTTGAAACCAGCAAGGAACCAATTATTTCCACCAATTTTTTTTTTTTTTTTAAGTATCCAAACAGTTTATTTATATTATCATCGTCATGAAAATTGTTGTGTTTAGAAAAGTAGGCTAATACTTGGGAACACAATTATCTTGAGCTAATGGTTCTCGAAAAAAAAAAAATCGCAGACAAAGCTAAGCCACGTGGGATGGAGCAGATCACTTAAAATTATTGTGAGTGGTTTAAAATATGTCAGGTGGCCTCAAATATTTTTTACTATTGCATTTAGTTGGATCTTAGAGTCCAAGGTAACGGACACTATTCATAATTAGTGTTTTTAATATAAGATTTTAAATTAGATTTATAAATACCAATTTAACTTTATGTATAAATTTATACATATGTAATTTTTAAAACCAACCTTAAATCGGAGCTGGTCAAAAAATAAATAGTTAATCTTTTAATTTGTCGATCAAAATATTGTGTTTAATTAAACCAGGAAATTTAAATATTTATTATTTAAAATGTATATAGTAAAAGTTTTATCAATTATTTAGTAATAAATTAATGTACTTTTAAAAAAAATCAGTTTTGTGTTAAACAGTATTACGCTAACATAAAACGGCTTTTAATCGTCATATGAAAGCAACGTTAGGGTTGGGTTTTCCCCAACTTGCCAACCTACAGTAAGTAGGAAGGGTATCCCCACTACTTTTCCCGCTTTGTTACGCCCGTGTCACCCAGTTGTGAACGGGGCCTCTGGCAACGACATTAACGCCCTTCCTCCTCAACACACCCATCCCCCCCCACCATGCCTACCCTTCCACGCTAGTGTGAACGGACCACTGGTTCCGACACCGCCCACCCAAACAAAGTGATGGATGATGGACCCTCCCTTATTTTTAACAGAGGTGGTTTTCGTGAAGTAAAAGTGGGTAGTGAAGGGGTTAGGGACAGAATAGAGGAGATGTTAGGGGGAGGGAAAAAAAATTGAGACAAACTTGTGATCTTCCATGGACGTAACCAAAAGTCTTCAATCACGTAGTTTCCCCAACACCTAACTTTCTTCGGTTCCAAGACTCTTTCCTTGTTCTTCTCTATATCTATCTCCATCCTCCTTCAGGCTGAACATTATATATATTTTATTTATTAACTGTTTTATTTTTATTCCTACGCTTCTTTGTACTCGTACGATACAGCCAATTTATTACCAATACATCTAGGTATGTAGTTTGTCAATTCATTAAACTTCGTCAAACTTGCACGCCAATAACTATTATGTAGCAAGTTTAAGTTAATAATGGCCGTGAGAAAATTATTCCTTATAAAAAACTTAGCTATATTAGCAGCTATGCAATTTCAGAAAACCACCAGAACTCTCTTCAAAGATCCAATAAAGTTTTTTTTGGGGATGGGGGTGTAGAAGATGGCGGTGATCCTGTTTAGTAAGCAAATATATACCTATGCATTCACAATCTTGCTTTATTTATTTATCATGGGAATCCCGTAGTGAATAGCTGTATTTATAATATGCTAAAAATAATTGGTCATTTATTAATTATTTTATATTGTTTACATTGTGAATACAGGTGATTGATCTGTTGAGATTTTAAATGTATTATTTTATTTATTATATTGCAAAAAGTAGAAATATATAAAGGTGAAGGGAATTAGAGGATAAAAAATACTAATACCTAAATATATTACAAGCATACACACTGATTATTGAGTTTTAAAGAAATTTAGAAATTCCCTTATATAATATTTATAGTATTATTGTTGAATTGTATATGTTATTGAAATGTTGAGATATATTTAAAATATAGTTTGATTTGAATTTACCACCACGAGATTTTTATTTATAAAGTATCAAGAACATATTGCAAAATCCAAAGGTTGTTTTAAACATTGTTGACCACACGTGAGCGTGTCATTTTAAATTTTAAACAAAAAAATAAACAAATTCTTAGTTCCTATTTTTCCAAACGGTTTAGTCTATTATCTTGATAATCTGATTTTATCTTTGTCCCCAAGAATATACAAATCGATAAAAAGATTTTTAATTTTCTTAAGAGTTCCCTACTAATGCGATATAGATTTTTCATTATCACTAAATAAAGAGAACCTAGTTCAGACCTGTTTTTATCTTTAATAGCTCCCACTTTTATTACCAGTATCAATCACGATCTAGAACAATCTTGTTACTTTTTATTAAACAACTTATTGAGGTGTAAGTAACACAGAACAAAAAAACGCGAAGATTCTGTTTTTATATCAATATATTTGTTTGCAGTTTCATTGTTAGATTGTAAATGGAAAGGTCAATAGTGCACACTTCTTTGGATGAAGTTTTATACATACCTACAATTTATACACAGCTATTTTCTTTCCAATAAAGCAATATTTTGTTGACAAAGTATTTGCTTATAGTTTCCCAAAACGACATTGGATTATTCTCAAATCCGTTTTTACAACAAATATTGAGAAAAAAATGCTTCTACCTACAATTTACAGCTAAATTGATTCAAAGTTTATATATATATATATATATATATAAAATTTAATTTTTTTTAAATGTTTGGCCTTCTATAAATGTTTTAAAAAATTTGACATAAAAAACCCCAACATGTCATTATAAAAAGCTAATAAATAAAATACTGGAATTTCAAAAATGAGTTTCATTTTTTTTCCACGTAGTAGAAGACACAAATGCATAAAGATGGAGGTCAATAAATTTATTGTGAATTTTTACGTGCGTGTATAGACACAATCAACATTTCCTTAATGAATATATATAGTAATCTACTCTTTCTTGTAATCAACTAATTGTGTTGCTGTTCTCATAGATTATTTTAGCACTGCGTCTTACTACCTATAGGGGTTATACGCATAGTACTAATATTACGATAGTGTGCATGCTATTAGAAAGACTGAATTTAGAGGATGTGTACTCAAATTTCTTTGGTGGAATAGGGGGGATATATTTTAGATTAACCACCCTCAGTACACCCGAACGGGACTCGATATCGGATCTCTCTGGCATCAGAAGTTAGTCTATTGAAAGAGTGAAACTTTAGACCATGTGGCCACCGAAGCTGGTGAAAAGTAGCCACGCTTGACAATAGAAGCGTTAAAGAAAAATTTATTTTGAATTATCTTGGGCTCATAATTTATTGCGAACCAGGAGTTTTGGTCATTACCCGCCTCGGTGGCGTAGTTGGCTAACGCGCTAGTCGTGTTGAGCCCGACTGCTGAGGACGGGGAGATCGAGGTTCGAATCTCGGTCGGGTGAACTGGGGGTGGTTTTTCCTAAATGGTTTTCCACTCTCCCTCCACGCAAATGCGGGTTCACTTCCTCTAATTGAACCTTCCCTATTCCTAATCCCTTAGAGTAATTAGTACTTAAAGCGTATAACCCGAACGGGTAGTAAGACGCGGTGCTAAATATTAAATTATTAAATATTAGTTTTGGTCATTGATCATGTTTGTGTCCTAGTTAAGGTCATTAGTTTATGTTTTTAAAGAGCTATAATATATTATCCAAATTATTCAGAGTTTATGATATCTATGAAGTAACAAACGTTCTAAACGCAGTTTAAACAACTGATAAAAACATTTTGTACTCCGTGATGTAATGTGACGTGGCATAGTTTCGTTCAACTGGTGTCACCAGCTATTCCAATAAAATTGTTTGCAGTATTAGTCTGTGGTGGGTCCTACTTTATAGACTCGCTTTTAAAGTGATGAATTTATGCGACAGACTATTCACACCATAGCTAATAAATTCAGCTGTTATTATTCTGCTCCATAGTAAAGTGCAGAGTAAAAATATATAGGTATATTTATATATCCTACACGACACACGCGATAAAGCAGTAATACTGTTACTAAACTGCTTAGTAATTTGCATGTTTAGCAACTGTATTTAGACTTTCTAGGGAAAATAACAAACCAAAAGAATACAAGTATAGTAGCATGTCCTATTCATGAAACACTGCAAGTTTAAATTATAATTTAAAGAGAAAAATTAAAATTGTTTTTATATCTAAAAATATTTCAAGAAACTGAGGGAAAAAACTTGATATTTTGAAAGCACGAACACCGTAATTATTTTAAATATGCCTTAGATCTTAGATAATTTGAGATAATTTTCAAACTGACATTAAAATTATTTTTAAGCCATATAGGTATATACTATTCTTTAAGAGTATTCTTACATTATACTCTTATAACAATATGGATAAACCTCTTTAAATATCACGTAGTTCATTTGTTTTCACACACAAAGGGGATTCGAACCAAGAATATCTTTAAAGAGGGCTTGCTCATAATCAATGTAAGAACCACATGTGTGTATTTTGACACCATACTTACGGGTTATTGTTCTCGGTTGTGGTAGAACAAATACTGTTATTATTTTTACTCGATTTATCGATATATGAACCTTTGAATTGAATGTCATCTCTAGAAATTTAATCACTTTTGTAAGTGGAAAAGGAATATTTAACATAGACTTTGATGGAAGAATTTTCTTATTTTACTCAATTTGGATTGTTTTAAATGTATTATGAAGTCGTAAAATTTAGCCTACGCTTACTACATATTTTGCTACTATAGCTTTTACTAGCAATTAACGTTTTTTAAACTTGTATCAATGTTATTTTAAATCTGGGAGGAGGAGATAGAGGAAACACTGTTTACACCCTGCCCAATGTCTACTATGTTAATTTTGATAAAATTTATCTGAAAGAAATTATTAACAAGTGACTATAAAACCGTAGCGGAAGCAAATTTTAAAAATAAATTGGGTGAGTGGTGGAAGGGAAAGGCATGGCCTCAGTTGTCCCCTCAAATTTTTCCAAAAACTAACATACCTATCATTTATGAATGTTATTTGGACCATTTTAAAATGTATTATTCAAGAGGTATTCTACAATGGAGTCATCCACTTCAGTGGCCGATTGGTCTTAGTTGTCATCCTCATGTTAGACTAGCCTGCTCGTGACGGGGAGATCGGGGGTTAAGTTCTGGTCTGGTATACTGAGGGTGGTTTTAACCCAAATAGTTTCCCACTCTCCTTCCATACCAATACGGTTGGATTACCTATAATTCGCTTCCTTCTTTATCCCTACCACATTAAAGAACTTATCATACATGCGTATCACCTATAAGAGTAGTAAGACGCAGCGAGAAAAATAAAAAAATATTATGTCACCACCTTTGTCCTGTTGTAACGTTACATTCGACAGCTACAAGATAGATATGCTAGCCTATTGTCATGTCGTTCATTCCAAATTTATTTATATGCCTTATTAAGTTAAAACAGAATAATTTTATTCTAGCAGTGTTTGTTTTGTAATTTATTGATACACATACTTACTAGATTTTGGTTTTAGTTTCTCAAATAATTTTATTTTTATTTGAGATATTTAACTTTCACTTTCTGAAACGAGTTATTTTATCAGTAGATGAAGATTTATATTAGTGAGAGAAAAATTACCTACATATTTTGAGGATAAATATATTTTCACATAACTTCGAGTTATTTCACATTCCTCAATTGACATGGGACGAACGGCTTTACTTTCCTCCTGAAGGAAGTTGTGCTACGGATTTTTATCTTTTAAAATATCCGTCAATCCCGGTTGGGCTTGACCCCACGAATATCTGGTCTTGAGGCGAGCACTTTACCCCAAGACCACCGAGGTCGAACAAATCATTATCAAGCCCTAAAACAACCGTTGGGGAAAAAAATATATTTATATAAGAAACACATTGTACGTTCAGTAGAGTCACAAACGTCTGCTACACGTAGGGTGGCCTTCATTTATACCGGAAATGGTGTATGAGAACGAAAAATATCTCTCTCCTTTCCCCTGTTACATTTGTTTGGTGTCGGAAAAAAAAAGCGAGTTAACTTGTTGACAGAATTATAGTGTGTTCGCCGTTAGAACAAGCACAAGAGCTATGGTAACTTCTTTCTCCTGCTGTCAGCAACATCTGTTGCGTGTGTTTTTAGCAGTATGGGTATTTCTATCCCTCAATTCCTACACCGAGATGTGTGGGAAGTGAAAAAAAAACACATTCTAACACGTTTGCAGATCATTTCAGGATTTCATTAGTTCACCTCATTCTAGACGACAACATATATCTGTGAATCACAAGTAAAGTGGATGTGACTTCGACCGAAATAAATGTCCGTATATCTTATACTCAGTTCATAAGAGGTAAGAAGTTTTAGTTGAAATGGAAAGTTTTTTCTGAATATATTATTTCAAACTAACACACATTAGTTATAAAGTATTTATTCTAAATGTATAAGTTTTTCTATTTTATTATCAACTAAATTAATTTATAGTGTAGTTTTAATGCCGGATTTCATAGATTTATAAATTATATTTTATTTGTGAAAATACTAAGAGTTTAATTCAATAATTACGATAAATAATTTTTCGTTAACCCATATCGGTGGTAAATTAGATTGTGTGTGACAAGTAGATCAGGGTTGGTGGCCCGTTTGGGTGTGATAGGGCTGTTTTTCCTTTATTTGTTTCCCGCTTGTTTTCTGGCAATTAAGGGTAAACTTTCTCTTTGTTTTATCATCGACATTCTTACATAATTATTGTAAATATGTAAATACTGAACGTATTTTAAAATGCGAAGCACAACCAAATAAATCATTTGGTCCTGACATACTACTTTGATAATGAATAAATGTGACTCATCACGAAATTAAGCCATTAGATTTACAGGGAACCATCTTTCTAATACCTACATTGATTGAAAGTCACTAAAATTTGGCATTCCAAAATAATGTTTTATTTGATTCATACTAACTGCAATACACTGGGGTTGCATGGGTAGAAAAATAATCACAACTATATTAAACATCACATACTGATGGTTAAGAGTATTTGATAGCTTTTTTAAATCACAGACTGGCAGTCCAAAGATTTACGTCTGTAAGATCGTTATACAATATGAAAAAGTTAAGGAAAAAAACCTATTACATCCTTATTTTTTTCTTTCTACTTGTGTTAAGTCCAGTTTCAGTCTTATAAGTGTGTTTAGTTTTAAGCTAGCTGAACTAGTAGTTATGATACCCAAGGCATCAGGCTCGCTTTAAATATAAAATATTAGATCCCGAGTGCAGTTTTGCCACTGTGCCTAAGTAGGATATGGAACTACCAACACCAGTGATCACGTGGTTTAATACTCCCGGCATAAATCATGTGTAAAAGCACAAACTAAGATATAGCCTAAGTACGTAAGAGCATACAAAGTTTTCAAATGCTATGTTTATTGTTTTGTTTAGATAACTGATTCGGTTGTCTCGATGACAAACACATAATAATTTCATTGGAAAAATAGATAGAAATACACCAGCATAATTCAATAAGTGCATGTCTTCCTCTTTATATATTTCCAATTAAAGGTTACTTCAAAAGGGACCAAATACTCTCTAGGCATCTGACTCACAATATACAAGTTTAAAATAAATACACCAAAGTTGTGCATCCTATGGTTTCACATTAAGTACACATGCCAAGTTTCAGTTTTCTGTGTTTCTTGATTTTGGAACTACCCACACAAGTTGTCATGTGGCTTATACAGTAGCCCCATGGCCTCTTTGGTGCTGACTGACAGCTTTGAAAAGTTACCAGACCAAATTATGTATCCCTACGCTGAACCATATGATCTACAAAAACATGCGTTTATCAGTTGTCACTTCTAACGGTAAAAATGTAGGTATATACCTAAATGTTGAATGTCAGAAGTCAGTTGTGAGCTGTCAGTCAGCACCAAAGAAGCCATGGGGCTACTGTAGCTTGAGTCTTACATATAAAACTAGCTTTAAGCGCATGGCGTTACTCTTGCGAAGTTTCTGTTCTTATTCAAATGTCTTTGGTATGAAAGTTTAAATTTCTCCTAAGAGAATATTTTCAGTAAGAAATTAATCCTATTATATCAAAAGCTTATACTGACAGCTAACCATATTGGATAGTTTTTTAACAAGTTAGACCGGAGATAAAGCCAAATTCAGTAGGTTGACGTCAACTTGGCCCGGCCCACTGATTTTTGCTTATAGCTCCCATAAAAGGATTGCACTAACAAACATTTTTGTAATAGAATCATTGGAAGTATCAATGACCAAAAATTATAGGTGAAAGTGTCCCCGTCGCTGATTTATTGCCCATCTCTAGAATTTACCTAGTTGGAAATCAATTCGAGTGGTCAAAATTTCCCTTAATGTGTCCAACAAATTAACTTAAAAATACTTCCACATGATGTTTACCAATATTTTCCATTGCAATAATACATTCTAAATTTAGATAATAGGCCTATCAAAATTCAAGCTCAAATTAAATAACTTTGGCTTTCTTCAAAAAAATATTATGAATAATATAGTGCTGACAAGACATCTTGTGAATGTGAGGAATGCCAGGTCTCCACCGTGGTTCGGATTCCACGTTAAACAGTAGGTCCTCCATTTCATCTCACATTCACCATACCACTGCACATTAGCGTAAGTGCGTATAACCCGAACGGGTAGTAAGACGCGGTGCTAATAATAATAATATAGTGCCAAAATAATATAAAGATGAGGGTTGAAAATAATATATTATAATAAAAATAGGGTCTATATGTTGTCTGATAAAAAAAATTCTCATAATATTAGTAAAATTAATATATTATTAAATATAATGTAAGGTAATATTAATAAACATGTTTTATTTACAAATACTATGTTATTCACCCGTATAATTCTATTTTAAGTGATTGTGAAGAGTATAAAACACTGTAGAAAAATGTATATAATTAATCCCAGTAAACAGTCACTCGGCGATATGAAATCCATGTGTAATTGTATACCAAAGTACACATAGCTTACACAGATCAATTACTCACTATGATTAACATGAATGCGTGAGTCATTGTAGACATAAAATAATTGAGTGTATTGCTATAATACATACTACCTGACTTTATTAGTGACGTATTCAGTATTGTTTGTCATATATAACGATTATTTGCGTGTGTAATCGTTATTGCATATTAAAATGTGTCTCCTGATATTATAAATTCCGATAACTCTCATGAATAGAACACTACTTATTACTATTCGACGATTAATAATATATTATAATAAGCTAAAGGTAAGTGATAAAGTTCAGTGAAATATATTTGTAAATAATGAATAGTGTATATCTTTGGTGGTCACATTGTTCAAAGCGTCACATTTTTAATTAACTAGACTTTTAAAAATGGGAAGAAAGAGTTCAAATTCTGGTTGGATTGATTGAGGGGGTTTATTTAGAAAACTCGGTTTTTACTCTAACTCCAATAAAATGTTGATATATTTACTTTAAATTTAACCTTTCTTATCCCTACCACATTAGTGTAATTAGTATGTTTACATATAACCCAAAAGGTGAGAAGACATGGTGGTAAAAATTAGAGGAAAATTCATAATTTATTTTATTAAATAGTTATTTTAACACACTCAATATTGTTATCATCATTTATAAGTTAATATAAAAGTATGTCATTAAAAAACATTAACAAATACATAAGGTTTAAGTTATTTAATAAGGTTATAACTTTGAACTGTTAGGAATATCTTAAATACACTTGATCCCCTACAAACGCACATTTATTTGGATTAATTATGAGTAGGACAGTAAAATTAAAAACACCTTCCTAGCTTTTTGTAATTTTAAGCACCGTGTCTCAATACCCATTCAGTTTGTAATTAAAGAAAAAATCTTAGACTATTAAAAGACTTAAGCTAAGTTTTTTAAATTAATACTTGTTTTTTACTATAATGTGTTGCTATCGTTCAAATTTTACTGATGAAATTTGGATCCTTAACTTCAGTTTTTAACATTTATAAAGTTAAATTCCTACATATATGTATATATGTGTGTATATATGTATATATGTGTGTATATATGTATATATGTGTGTATATATGTATATATGTGTGTATATATGTATATATGTGTGTATATATGTATATATGTGTATATATATGTATATATGTGTATATATATGTATATATGTGTATATATGTGTATATATGTGTATATATGTGTATATATGTGTATATATGTGTATATATGTGTATATATATATATATGTATATGTATATATATATAAATTTTAGCAGAGTAATATTCAAGAGATGTGAATAAACTACATCTTTAGCCTCCTTATTTACCTTCCCTTCAATAATATTCAAGCTGGCGGCTGGGGTTCAATCCTCGGTCCCGGCAAAGATTTATCTGATTACCAAACCCTTCCTTAACCTCTGACAAGACATCTTGTGAATGCAGGAAATGCCCGTCTTCCACCGTGGTTCGGATTCCACGTTAAACTGTAGGTCCTTCATTTCATCTCACAATCGCCCTACCATTACACATTTGCGTAAGTGCGTATAACCCGAGCGAGTAGTAAGACCCAGTGCTAATAATAATAAAGAATATTAAAAAGTTTCTCCTGTCTCTCCATCTTCCGACCATCTCTTCCTGAGTAGCCCCTAGCTCTTGACATTCTTAGCGCTAAGCCAATAATGTATTTTGATATATAATACAGTAGTATTTGACTATGGACTTAGATACAGCATTCATATTTTTTATTAACAATTATTTTAAAATTTATATAATAAACGAAATAAACAAATGTATATAACATTCAAACTAACGATGGATTAAATAGCAAAACTATTATTTTTGATAATTATGGCTATGGCCGAATCAAGATATCAAATCCATTAAATTGAAAAATGAAACCTGGACACGGGAATTAAACCCAAGACTTTTTCTTAGTACCTCAATGCTTTAACCACTGAGATATTCAGGAATAGTCTCACGTCCAAGGTTATTTTTCACTCGTATTTTAAGGCAGAGTCTGTGATCGACTTGTGGAGCTCGTCAGATACATAAGTGGGATTAATTAAGATCATGAGCTATCAAATAACGCAGCCATTTTCAACTCTGTAGTTGGCTTTATGCTGCTATATATACAATGACAACTGTTCGAATCTAGATATCATGAGGTAATGTGTTCAATTCCCGTGTCCAGCTGTCATTTTTAAATTTAAAGAATATTTCCAATGACGTTTTAATATTTTACTAATTCAAAGGTATTCGGTGGATAGGTTTCAAGTCCGTAACTTTAGCTCAGTCGGTAGCGGGTCTGCCTATTGAACTAAGAGTTCCGGGTTCAATTCCTGTCATGGTCGATTATTTATCATTAATTAAATATTGCGTTTACCCTGTCACATTGATAAATTAACGATGGGGACTGGATGCTGTGTCTATTCTAGTCTTAAGTTAAATTATATGGCATATAAAGCTACAACAGGCCTAGCAGGTCAGAATTAGAAAAATATTACTTGAATAAAAAACCTAACCCAGGGCATAGGCTGGAAACATTAATGGATGTAAAGTAAAAGTTTATTTATAAGGATGTAATACTGAAATATTCCATATGCTAAATATATTCGATAATATAAAATATATTCAATACTATTTCGTGATATCTTGCTTTATTTCGTATAAGCTGAATGGTGAAACTAGAATTTTAATTTATTTTAGATTAAGATGGTTGACAATCAACAAAATAACTTTTATTTTTATTTAAATAATTTGCTTTTGTTTAAACTTAAATTAACTATACAAATTAAACACTTGTCTATCTTTAGCACTGCGTCTTACTACCCATTCGGTTTATACGCTTGAGTACTAATTACGCTAGTGGGTTAGGAATCGGGAAGGTTGCATTTAGATGAAGTGAGCCCATTTTTGTGTGGGAGAGGGTGGAAAATCATTTATGGAAAAAAACACCCCCATTTACCCAACCGAGATTCAAACCTCAATCTCCCCGTTCTCGGCAGTCTAGCTCAACACGAAACCAGCGTGTTTGTTACCTTCGCGGGTTAGTCTCTGTATTGCTTATCGAATCGCATTACAGTGCATACAATAGTATCGTATATAAATTATTAATAATAATGAAATAATACTCACTTTCAAATTATTATTCTAGTAGGTTAATGTTGCAACGTCACTTTTTAAATAAAACACAAGAAAGACGACTTGCTGTACATTTTATATACAAATAAAGTCACATAAACATTCTTTTGTCTTAATTTTAAATATTATATTTCATTGAAATCCACTTTTACAACAAAGATCATAAATTAAACTAGTTTCCTGTCTTCTTTAAAAACATAGTCAACTTTTAATTCCCTATTCAGATATTTACACAGCGCTCACTAATCCAACACAATATTTCAAAAGCTTATCGTTCATAACATTTTTTTATATTCTTAAAAGATGACCTACATTCCGTTGTTATGCAGTCGAGTGCAGAATCGTACACTGAAGATTATCTGTTATAAAGATGGAATTTCAAGGGACCGATGAGTTATATTGAACCCCTATGCGGCTTTAAAATACGCCAAAAAAGTGATTTAATTAACCAGAGGCAGAACCTTTTATAGTCGCTAACTTTACTTTCAATAAAATAGTTCATAAATTAAAAATAGGCCCTACATAATATAGAACTATACTCTAATTGATTATTTTCAATATACCTTTATTTATACAAAGTACATACATGTACCTTTTTCAATTTTTTTTTTAGGAATATTTTCAAAATTATTGAAAACTAGCAGAAGTAGCCTACTAAGCCTTGCCCCAGAGTAACCATGCAATGTAGTGCATGGCTAACAAGGGCAAAGCGTGTCGTTGCTTCAAGTTAATACAAACCGTAATTATTTTCATTTTATTATCTTCCGACCTATTTTTTAATAAATCAAAATGAAATTTAAAGAAAAATTTAAAATTATAACTTCGAGGTGTACCTACATATGTGTACATAGGTGCTATATTTATCTAAAATATATATTCTATATTTAAAATTTTAACCCTCTGCGTACTGTAGATATCGTGCAATGCTGAGATAGACAGACAGACAGACAGACACAATCTTAATTTTATTATTATGGATATAAATGATAAAAGATTAGATTTATTTATCTAGTAATATTTTCAAATTATTAATTTATAATATGGGCCCTTGATAAATATCTTATTTTAAAAGTACGAAAATAAAATAGGCCCTATTAGCGATTTGAGTCTATATAGTTTCCTTATAAAAAATTACTATTTGTTTAATTTATCATTCAGTCCAAATGTTTTTCTCTATTAATGTGTTTGTAACATTCACAACAATGGTGCAGACATGTTGTGCCTTTTCTTTGAACAAGTGAATAGTTTGAAAATGACAGCGACTTCACCTAAAGTACGAAGTCAAAGATTGATGACCCGTGTGTTATTGGGACACTTCCAGGTGGCTTGGTGCTTGTGGGAGCGAAGGGGGAGGAGCTGTGAGATTAAAAGGAGGGAAAGGGAGGTGCAAGGCTGATATTTGGGTGAAGAAAAGTTTGGTCGGGAACACAAGTGTGTTCCATGTCATACTGGAACAGAAGGGGGGGGGGGACGGTACTAGAAGGCGTGTTTCCCTTCAGTGAACAACAGTGGAAGTAATAGACGAGCTGTCTAGGTGCGTTACTCTAGAAGTAACATGGCGTGGAGACAGCTGGCTACTGACAGAAATTACTTCTCACTGTCGCAACAACTCGTGCGGCTCAACTTTACCTTCGTGTACAGTTCAAGCAAGATACCATGTCTCAACGGGAAATATAATAATTATTTTAATTTATTATGATTTTTATAACAACTAAACTCAGGCGATAATCAAAATAAATTGTTTCGTGGTGGCGTGCATAGCTTTGACTCAAGAAACAGAGTTAGATCCTTGACTTGGTGTGAGGACGGTTTTACCTAAATTCTCGTCACATTTTTTTTTACCACCAAGTCTTACTACCTGTTTAGTTTATACGCATATGTAATAATTACTCAATCTAACTAGGGATGAGGAAGGAAGGATTTTAGAGGTAATCTACCCGCATTTTAGTGGAAGGAAAATAGGAAACCATTTAGATAAAACTCACACTCAAGGATATCAAGGTTCGAATACAGCTTGGGTTTACTGTCATCGGCAGTCTCGATTATTACGAGAGTGGTGCCTTATACCGTACGGCCACCGAAGGAAATATATACTTATGCCTTGTACCACAATTGTAATACTCTTTGAATCAACCACTTCAGTAGTCCACTAGTCCAAGACGTCACTTCTGCCATAGAATGGACTACTGATGGTGGGGAGATCAATGTTCGAATCCCGGTCCAGTATATTGAGGGAGTTTAAAAAGCTATTTCTTACTTATCCTTCACACCAATACGGGTACACTCGCTCTATATTAAACCTTCCACATCCCCTAAACATTGGCGTAATTAGTTCGTATATGTTAACTTTTACATTGCCGCTACTTTAATTTTGATTATGAATTATAATAGTTGGTTTAACATACTCGACATAGCTGCGGATAAACGATAGCGATAATTACTGTGAGAGTTTTAATAAATATGTTTTCTTTTTAATGTTGACAGTTAAAATATTTATTATCATTCACTAAAGCGGAAAGATTTGGTAAATGCTAAAAAAAAAGTCTTTAGCGATACAAATAAACGGTCCATATATCTGCAGAAAATATATGTGAGAGTTATAAAAAGAATTTATGAAAGGAAAAAGGAAATTACTTACTGGAATAACAATTTTTAATTAGGACTCGTAACACGAGCAATTATTTCTCAAAATTGGTCCACCCCTGTTTGTTCTCTCCATTGTCAAGGCTTACTGCACTAGGCTGGGCAATTCCCCCTGTCGGCTGAACAAAAGATACCTCACACCCTACACTTACCCCCTTTTTTACTGCCCCTCTATGCTGTCGCTACGCTTCAACACAAAAAAAAACAATAATTTTTTGTGTACATCACCCAACGCTTTTGTCCATTTGAAATTAGAGAGGATTTCCCTTGGCTTTGCCAATAAATTTTATTTCGCAATATTTCCGTGCGAAAACTAGCAACAATACAAAAAGGTGTAGTAATAATAATATAATAATAAATAAGAGAAATATACATTGAAATAATTTCTCTGTATAGGTTCCAAAATGTATCATATATCGTGAGGCCATAATGTGTCTGTTTGAAATCTTGTGATTATTATAAGTCTTGTACGAACTTATGATTTTATTTTTTTGTTAATTTAAGAAGTGTTATGCTTGAAAAGATTAAGTCAGCTGACCTAAAGTCCTTTACAAAATAAGTTTTAGCTCTTAATGCACGAAAAACACACTTGTGTATTTTATTTTTATGTATCTGAGACATTTAACGTCCATTTTCTGAATAGACTGATTCTATCAGCAAACGAGAATTTCTATGAGTGATAGCGAAAGGGCCTACCAGTTTTGGTGGGAAAGTTATTTTCACATAGTTACCAGGGTTATTTTAAATGCCACAAACGACAACTTTACTTTCCCTCCGAAGGAAGTTGTGCTACGAATTATTATTGCTCAGTAAAAATCCATTGATCCTGACTGGGTTTGAACCCACTCACTGAGTCATGAGGAAAGAAAGTCATCCCAAGACCACCGGGGTCAACCACACTGATGTAAATAATACAAAACTTCACCCAAACAGGAGTAAGACGGGATAGGAAAAAAAACAGATCATATACGTAATAGCGTCCTCAAAAAAATATATTCGACACACATTGATTTTATTTTTAAAGAAAATATAGGAACGTGCCAAGAGGATAGTAATGATATTTTCTAAAAACAGAAAAAATAAATTTATGTTGTTAACTTTAGTCGTAGCACAGAACACGTGTAATCACAAAAAATTAAATTGATATCCCCGGTTTTATAGAGACAGAGGAAGAACACAACGATTACACCGATGATACCACATGTTCTATAAAGTTCATAATATCATAATTTCGACCACAAAATAACTTGCGCGGTAGGAATGCGATATAACTGACTCGTCTATATCGCGGTCAAATTGAGCGTGTTCAATATTGTGTATAGTCTAATGTGGTTTTATACCCTGAAACCACTGTACCACTTAAACCACCGAGTTATCTGTAAAGAATAGTATACAACCTTTATCCTATATACTAACGAGTAGGTTTTATATAATTAGCCCGATTGATACTCGATATTAAATATAATTACAAACATATATAATGTCAGCTCAATAAAATATTAGCCTTACCGTGACCAACCACCCATATACATTCTATGTTATGTCAATACAATTGGGCTTGGGATAGGGAAGGTAGACTATATTAAGGAATGTATCCGTATCTGCGTGTAAGTAAAGTAGAAAAATATTCAGGAAAAACAACTCTGTTACTCTTAGAGAAGGTTTAACACTGATCTCTTCTTATCCGGAAAACTAGACTCGAAATAACCAGTATGTTTCTTAATATATTAAATTTGAGTAATATTAACAAACATATTTCACAACTCTAATTACCCAAATACAGACTAATAGATTTTGTCCAATAATAATTGTTTGTCCAGTTGTACATATCTACAGTTCTTAAACAAACTGAAACTGATTTGGTATAATTGCAATGAGTACCAGATAGACTGATTAAAAAATAGCTTATTTATCGTGTGCTTTGGCTAAAGTTTCTAAAACCTAATTGACCACTATAAAAATATTTAAAAATAACTAAAAGGAGTTTCTATCACTTGCGAATAGTTAATGAAAACCTTTCTTAGCACTAATGTTTATATTGTTCTTTATTTTACCACTGCGTATTACTATCCATTCAGGATTATACACTCATGTAATAGTTATGAGTCTTAGGGGCTAAGAAAGGTATACTTATATGACGTGTACACGCATTTTCATGGAGGAAGAGTGGAAATACATTCTCGACATCCCCTCGGTACACTCGACTGAGATACAAACATCGATCTCCTCGTCATCGGCAATCTAGTCTACTGAGAGAGTAGCGCATTAAACCACGTGGCTACCAAAGTGGATCCATACTTATTGATTTTGATTTCACGAAGGAATTGTATTTATGAGTACCGTTTTTATTATTATTGATGTATTGTTGACATTTACTTTTTATTTCAGGTTCGAAAAACGAGAGAAATATAACATATATATATATATATATATATATATATAACCACAAAATCTTTGTAATATTTTAAAACGCTTACTTATTTACTTTATTGCATTGAGAACTCGAAAATTCATTGCCGCATTGACAAAAGTACGCCACCCATCTTTACCTCTGTCTTCTTAGTTCTATCCAGTAATTATTACAACCTATCCCTATCTTGAGTTAGTTATAATTATTTCACCTCATTACACTCTACATCTATCTTGAACTAGTTATATCCAGTCCACCTCATGACACCCTATAACGGTTCATTCTAATGTAGTCCTCCCATCTGCGTCTATATCTTCCAATTTAATAGTCTCTTCCCTTTGGGTTTGTCAGTCAATACTCTGATCACGGTTTTAGATACTCCCATTAGCGCTGCATGTCATACCTACCATAATCTACAAGACTTTATTATTCTAACAATGTATTGTAAGGAATACAGGGTATGTAACTCATAATTATGTAGCCTCCTCCACCACCCATTAGTATCATCAAACTCTTTGGACCAAATATCTTCCCAAGCAACAACTGCATATTCAATAATTAACATGTATGTATTCATTTAAGTAAATAGTTATTCAAACAAATATGTACTGTAGGTTAATATTTTGCTAATATGAGATTTAAGGTTAATAAAATTCATTGAAATACAAGTAGTTTGTCATATTTTATTTGCTAAATGCAAATATATATTATAAATATAATGATTATATTTTTACTTAAGAGTAGTACTTCTACTTAAATAGTATTATTATTTATATTTTAATTACTTTAATGGTTACAAATCATATATATTTGAAAACATGTTTAGTTGGTTGATATCATAAAATAGGTCTTTATCGATTTTTAATTCATATAATCTCACGCCATATATCTCATAAAACACGTAATTAGACAAAGAGTTGCCATTAAAGGGCATTATTTTAATAGTTCTACAACAAACAACGTCAGTATCAACACGTAAAAAAAACCTCTATAGTGTTTTAATTGGCAGCTGACATGAAAGCAAGATATGACCTGATGCCACGAAAGAGCGTGTATAGTCTGGTAAAATAATTAATAGTCGATAAAATAAAATATGCTAAAATCAGGATAAAACATTTATATTTATTGTTTACACATTTTGGCGCTGAATATATGTATTTGAATTTCGTGAATTGTCAATTAAGTAGGTTAATAATAGTAATAAATTTAGTATTTATTTTGTGTATATATATCTTATAGATTATTTACTTATACATTTTGATAAAATTCTATATAATTATCAATAATATAATATATTTTGTTATCTGTAATGACTTGATATTTTATTGTTGTAGCGTATTTCAGTTGAAAACTCCAAACTGCTTCTGAAGTCTTTCCATTTAATTTCAGAGGAGTGTACCAACATTTGCATAGCGGTATCTACAAACGAATCCACTGGGATATGTTAACACATGTTTTCTCTTCAAATTCAACATCCGAATGTCATAAAACTTGGCCGCACTGGGTTATTACATCAGAGAGTTGTTCATTTACATATGATTACTGTTACATTAACATGGATGATAGTTCAGAGGAAAGGGAAGTTTTATCGCAACGATGGTGTTCTAGAGCATAGGCACACACGGCATTATTTACATAACTACACTTTATCTTCAAGAACAGAAAGATTTATAAATACTTCTTTTTAAAAATAGGGATAGTTTAATATTGTGCATTTGGTCATAGCCACAGTGAAGATATGATCAAAATGGGAAAAGAACATCAATATGCGATAAGCTTTAAATGTTTTATTTTTAAACACAAACGACACCTGATTGAGAGTAACTCTTATTAACAAACCGTAGAAATTAATTATTTAAAAAGAACAGAATGTTTAACAAGTAAACATACTAAAAATTATTATAATAAAGAAGGATATATATGTATCCTTTTATAGAGAAAAATTATGTAACAGCTATCGTTAGGTCATGTAAGTCATGGCTAAATGTTGTAGACGAATGTGTGAAAATAAGAAAAAAAAAAGTTTAGAGAATAAAAGAGCATGTATGACTCGGTATTTAGACGCTGTTGGAGCGAAGGGACATGCAAGGATATGGAAGTGTGGAGAAAGTTAGTGGGGATGGATAACTACGAATTTTTATTTTAAGCTATGTGCGCAGTTTCTTGCCTACCCCATAGGGGAACGGCGTGATTGCTTATGTGTGTATATGTAAATATTTCATAAATGGTGGTTGAATATAATAATTCTTTGCTTAAAAACGCACACATTTACATGCATTAAATTGATAAAGGTAAAGTCAAGGTTTGAATACATTTTTACTTTCTCAAAAAGTTTAAAAATATGTATACTTGCAGCTTGAGTAAGTTTGGGATTTTATTAGGAAAACATTTAAGTAAAAACTGGTATGGAATGTTTAAACGATAGCTTCGGTGGTTTCTAAGTAAACTTCCAGCACTACGACCCGATTGTTGGGTTCAAATCCAACTTAGGTCAACTTATTTTTACCAAGCGTAGTACAACTGCCTTCGTAGGGGAGTTTAAGGTGTCATTCTCACGTCAATTGTGACATGGATGGTAAACACATCAGAATAAACTTTCAAGTTATAGTTTTACTATTACTTTTATTGTCATATTCAAACTTAAATGATTATATCAAGGTTTGGTCATGTATATTTCTACACAGTCTAAAATGTCCCTGTATTAGAACTTTTACGAATATCTATACGTTTATATGTTAACCAGTAGACAGGTCTTTCACTGACCAGTGAAACTTTTGTTTTTATCTATTTTTAGATTTTCCATTGAAGTGAATAGTCATCACGCGAAATCTAGAGTTTGTTGCGCAATTTGTGTCCATGGTTTAACAGGTCATCGGTATGTTTTAAAAATACCCCAAGGACATACAATTAGGGACATATATATCCTTGCCAACATTTTATTATGGTATTCTTCTTCCAGCCCAAATATGTTCAGGCATTACTGTTATTCTAACTGAAATTTTCTATGAAAAAAATTTTTTGTTCATTTTAAATGGAATATAAGGTTTTAACAAATTCTTGATATAATAAGCTATGTATACAGATTTTGGGCTATTTCCTAATAAAGACACCTCGACATTAATTTGTACTGCTTACATTTTAAGGTTTGCAGCGTGGTGCTTTATGTAGATGGTGGCATATAAAGGGCAATGGTTGAAAGAAGGTAGACACCAACTGAGTCAAGGGTCTGAACTTGGGGTTTATTAATTATCATAAAAAAATGTCATTGGGATTGAAAACTGACATCAGCGAAGTACAAAAGGCAGGTATGAATCGTTAGGTGCAGGATCTATCTGAGGTATTAAAGGTGGTTTACATTGGCATAAAAGTTAGTTACCTAAATTACATTAAATTTAGTTGCTTGACCTATCAAATGCAAAGAGAGTTTTAATATACAACGGTCTTTTAGTATTAATATTTATGTAAAAAAAACTGTATTGCGTCTTTTTTTCAAATTTTGTTGTTGTGTAGGCATACCTGAGGAAGTAATTGTGTTGAGGAACTCAACTGGATGTTTATCCCTTTCTTTTGTCTCGTCACAATCAAGAGTCCAAGATGAATAGCAAATAACTCCTTTTCACACGAGTTTTAGAAACTGCTCATTGACACAATACATAATTTGTACTTGGACACAGTGATGGCGTATTTGCAAATTATAGTATATCTTTAGATTTAAGATGGCTACTAAAAGCTTTCTTAGCTATGTCACCAAATAATAGTTTGTCTGGCACTTCAATTGTGTCATTTTTCAGTTTATTGTTACTAAGAATATTTGGTATGCCTTAGCCTCAGAAGCCATAACCTATTGTTTTGGCCTTCTGAACACAAGTTTCTAATTAGACTCGGTATCACAAACTCGACCTCAACAGATTATATTTAATAATTGTTTGCCTATAGCGGTTCTATGTGAACGTCTAACACTGGTAAATATTGACGGAAATCTCCACCCAACAAAATCACTTAGCCGCTACACGGTAAGCTATATTTCATTATACCTTTCAAGAGTTTATCACACACATTTAAAGGATGAATTGGCGTGATGGTCAATCTATTCAAAATTATAAGTCTACCTTCTCTGTTTGAAACTGTGTTGGCAGAGACCATCATCATTCTGGGTGTTGATGTTTCAACTTAAAAGATAGTTATCTTGAATTGAGAATGATTTTTCCAGCCTGCCTTTAAAAGAGAGCAGTTATAATAAACCCTAATAATATTTTAAAAAAATCTAAAACTGGGAATAACTAATAAAACTTATAAAGATAAACAAAAATTAAAACTAGAAGAAATATATTATTTTATTAAAATGTTGATGATATATTAATAGTTATTTCCTCTGTAGACTTTTATTGCATCAGAAAAAATTTGAAGTATACCATAATAGTTTTCTTTGTTACCTTATGAATTTGAATATAACCTAAGACCCTTTTCTTTAAAAATGTTTAAAAAGGTAATTCTAGAGAGATAGATAATTATATAAATACAGGCAATTATTAATATCGTAACTTCAAAGAAAGATAAACGAGTAATCAGTAAATTCAGTAGACTTCTATAAATGACTGTGATTTAATCAAGATCACAAGATAAGGGAAACTTGGTAAAATATTGATTGCTACATAAACATAGTCGTAGAACTTATCACAGTTGACCAAGTAGCATAAATATAATATTATACATTGTTATAAAAACATAAATTTATAAATGGTACGATGCACAGAAAATAATTTCTCGCTCATTTACCAAATATGGAGACATTGCTCACTGAACTATATCATCAGAAGTTGTTTGTTTTAATTCTCTGATGCTCCTATCTGGGGGATGGTTTTCCCCTTGATATTCTACTATGAAATCACAATGCTTGCTAGACACCCGTTATATATATATATATAACCACAAAATCTTTGTAATATTTTAAAACGCTTACTTATTTACTTTATTGCATTGAGAACTCGAAAATTCATTGCCGCATTGACAAAAGTACGCCACCCATCTTTACCTCTGTCTTCTTAGTTCTATCCAGTAATTATTACAACCTATCCCTATCTTGAGTTAGTTATAATTATTTCACCTCATTACACTCTACATCTATCTTGAACTAGTTATATCCAGTCCACCTCATGACACCCTATAACGGTTCATTCTAATGTAGTCCTCCCATCTGCGTCTATATCTTCCAATTTAATAGTCTCTTCCCTTTGGGTTTGTCAGTCAATACTCTGATCACGGTTTTAGATACTCCCATTAGCGCTGCATGTCATACCTACCATAATCTACAAGACTTTATTATTCTAACAATGTATTGTAAGGAATACAGGGTATGTAACTCATAATTATGTAGCCTCCTCCACCACCCATTAGTATCATCAAACTCTTTGGACCAAATATCTTCCCAAGCAACAACTGCATATTCAATAATTAACATGTATGTATTCATTTAAGTAAATAGTTATTCAAACAAATATGTACTGTAGGTTAATATTTTGCTAATATGAGATTTAAGGTTAATAAAATTCATTGAAATACAAGTAGTTTGTCATATTTTATTTGCTAAATGCAAATATATATTATAAATATAATGATTATATTTTTACTTAAGAGTAGTACTTCTACTTAAATAGTATTATTATTTATATTTTAATTACTTTAATGGTTACAAATCATATATATTTGAAAACATGTTTAGTTGGTTGATATCATAAAATAGGTCTTTATCGATTTTTAATTCATATAATCTCACGCCATATATCTCATAAAACACGTAATTAGACAAAGAGTTGCCATTAAAGGGCATTATTTTAATAGTTCTACAACAAACAACGTCAGTATCAACACGTAAAAAAAACCTCTATAGTGTTTTAATTGGCAGCTGACATGAAAGCAAGATATGACCTGATGCCACGAAAGAGCGTGTATAGTCTGGTAAAATAATTAATAGTCGATAAAATAAAATATGCTAAAATCAGGATAAAACATTTATATTTATTGTTTACACATTTTGGCGCTGAATATATGTATTTGAATTTCGTGAATTGTCAATTAAGTAGGTTAATAATAGTAATAAATTTAGTATTTATTTTGTGTATATATATCTTATAGATTATTTACTTATACATTTTGATAAAATTCTATATAATTATCAATAATATAATATATTTTGTTATCTGTAATGACTTGATATTTTATTGTTGTAGCGTATTTCAGTTGAAAACTCCAAACTGCTTCTGAAGTCTTTCCATTTAATTTCAGAGGAGTGTACCAACATTTGCATAGCGGTATCTACAAACGAATCCACTGGGATATGTTAACACATGTTTTCTCTTCAAATTCAACATCCGAATGTCATAAAACTTGGCCGCACTGGGTTATTACATCAGAGAGTTGTTCATTTACATATGATTACTGTTACATTAACATGGATGATAGTTCAGAGGAAAGGGAAGTTTTATCGCAACGATGGTGTTCTAGAGCATAGGCACACACGGCATTATTTACATAACTACACTTTATCTTCAAGAACAGAAAGATTTATAAATACTTCTTTTTAAAAATAGGGATAGTTTAATATTGTGCATTTGGTCATAGCCACAGTGAAGATATGATCAAAATGGGAAAAGAACATCAATATGCGATAAGCTTTAAATGTTTTATTTTTAAACACAAACGACACCTGATTGAGAGTAACTCTTATTAACAAACCGTAGAAATTAATTATTTAAAAAGAACAGAATGTTTAACAAGTAAACATACTAAAAATTATTATAATAAAGAAGGATATATATGTATCCTTTTATAGAGAAAAATTATGTAACAGCTATCGTTAGGTCATGTAAGTCATGGCTAAATGTTGTAGACGAATGTGTGAAAATAAGAAAAAAAAAAGTTTAGAGAATAAAAGAGCATGTATGACTCGGTATTTAGACGCTGTTGGAGCGAAGGGACATGCAAGGATATGGAAGTGTGGAGAAAGTTAGTGGGGATGGATAACTACGAATTTTTATTTTAAGCTATGTGCGCAGTTTCTTGCCTACCCCATAGGGGAACGGCGTGATTGCTTATGTGTGTATATGTAAATATTTCATAAATGGTGGTTGAATATAATAATTCTTTGCTTAAAAACGCACACATTTACATGCATTAAATTGATAAAGGTAAAGTCAAGGTTTGAATACATTTTTACTTTCTCAAAAAGTTTAAAAATATGTATACTTGCAGCTTGAGTAAGTTTGGGATTTTATTAGGAAAACATTTAAGTAAAAACTGGTATGGAATGTTTAAACGATAGCTTCGGTGGTTTCTAAGTAAACTTCCAGCACTACGACCCGATTGTTGGGTTCAAATCCAACTTAGGTCAACTTATTTTTACCAAGCGTAGTACAACTGCCTTCGGAGGGGAGTTTAAGGTGTCATTCTCACGTCAATTGTGACATGGGTGGTAAACACATCAGAATCAACTTTCGAGTTATAGTTTTACTATTACTATTATTATCATGTTCAAACTAAAATCATCATATCATGGCTTGGTCATGTATATTTCAACACAGTCTAAAATGTCCCTGTATTAGAACTTTTACGAATATCTATACGTTTATATGTTAACTACTGGACAGGTCTTTCACTGACCAGTGAAACTTTTGTTTTTTTCTATTTTTAGCTTTTCCATTGAAGTGAACAGACATCACGCGAAATCTAGAGTTTGTTTCGCAGTTTGTGTTCATGGTTTAACAGGTTATCGGTATGTTTTAAAAATACCCCAAGGACATACAATTAGGAACATATATATCCTTGTCAACATTTTATTAGGGTATTCTTCTTCCAGCCCAAATATGTTCAGGCATTACTGTTATTCTAACTGAAATTTTTTATATATAATTCTTAGTTCTTCCTTTCACAGTGTCGGAAAAAAGTTATATGAAAAAATTGTTTTGTTCATTTTAAATGGAATATTAGGTTTAAACAAATTCTTGATATAATAACCTATCTACACAGATTTTGGGCTATTTCCTAATAAGGACACCTCGACATTACTTTGTGCTGCTTACATTTTAAGGTCTGCAGCGTGGTGCTCTATGAAGATGGTGGCATATAAAGGGAAATGGTTGAAAGAAGGTAGACACCAACTGAGTCAAGGGTCTGAACTTGGAGTGTATTAATTTTTTATAAAAAAATGTCATTGGGACTGAAAACTGACACCAGCGAAGTACAAAAGGCAGGTATGAATCGTTAGGTATTAAAGGTGGTTTACATTGGCATAAAAGTTAGTTTTCGATTACATTAAATTTTATTGCTCAACCTATAGAATGCCAAGCGAGTTTTAATAAACAACGGTCTTTTAGTATTAATATTTCGTAAAAAATATTTGTACTGCGTCTTTTTTCAAATTTTGTTGTTGTGGAGGCATACCTGAGGAAGTAATTGTGTTGAGGAACTCAATTGTATGTTTATCCGTTTCTTTTGTCTCGTCACAATCAAGAGTCCATGATGAATAGCAAATAACTCCTTTTCACAGTAGTTTTAGAAACTGCTCATTGACACAATACATAATTTGTACTCTGACACAGTGATGACATATTTGCAAATTATAATATATCTTTAGATTTAAGATGGCTACTAAAAGCTTTCTTAGCTATGTCACCAAATAATAGTTTGTCTGGCACTTCAATTGTGTCATTTCAGTTTATTGTTACTAAGAATATTTGGTATGCCTTAGCCTCAGAAGCTATAACCTATTGTTTTGGCCTTCTGAACACAAGTTTCTAATTAGACTCAGTATCACAAACTCGACCTCAACAGATTATATTTAATAATTGTTTGCCTATATCGGTTCTATGTGAACGTCTAACACTGGTAAATATTGACGGAAATCTCCACCCAACAAAATCATTTAGCCACTACACGGTAAGCTATATTTCATTATACCTTTCAAGAGTTTATCAGACACATTTAAAGGATGAATTGGCGTGATGGTCAATATATTCAAAATTATAAGTCTACCTTCTCTGTTTGAAACTGTGTTGGCAGAGACCATCATCGTTCTGGGTGTTGATGTTTCAACTTAGAAGATAGGTATCTTGAATTGAGAATGATTTTTCCAGCCTGCCTTTAAAAGAGAGCAGTTATAATAAACCCTAATAATATTTAAAAAAAATCTAAAACTGGGAATAACTAATCAAACTTATAAATATAAACAAAAATTAAAAATCGGAGAAATATATAACTTTATTAAAATGTTGATGATATATTAATAGTTATTTCCTCTGTAGACTATTTATTGCATCAGAAAAAATCTGAAGTATACCAATATAGTTTTCTTTGTAACCTTATGAATTTGAATATAACCTAAGACCTTTTTCTTTAAAAATGTTTAAAGAGGTAATTCTAGAGAGATAGATAATTATATAAATACAGTTAATTATTAATATCGTAACTTCAAAGAAAGATAAACGAGTAATCAGTACATTCAGTAGACTTCTATAAATGACTGTGATTTAAGCAAGATCACATGATAAGGGAACTGGGTAAAATATTGATTGTTACATAAATGTGACACGAACCCGAGGACCTCCTTAGAAAATTGTCGCCTGTTTAATTATTATCATTTCCTTGGATGGACTATGACTCCCCGACATCACGCGGTTTGCACAGGATCATGTGGTCTTGTGAAAGTAAAACATTTGATATTTATTCAGACCATTTTCATATTTTTTTAAGGCCTCTGTTGTTGGTTCCGCCCAAACCAAGTTCGTTATCTCTATGTTTCTTTGGGGCGTGGAGTATCAAAAGTTCGTTTGGGGGTAGATATATATAAGACCCGATATGGGAAACTGGTGTCGGTGGTCGTGATCTTTCAGAGGGATAATAATTGTTTGAGAGCTCTGATAGAGGATATCCCTCCCTCGAAGTCCTGTCACACTGCAAACTCA
>CABFOW010000274.1:313365-328370 GCA_902141385.1 Timema californicum
TTTTTTTTTTAAATACACCTTTTTATATAAATAAGGTTTAATCTCTAGCTAAAAGACTGGTGAGTTGTTGTTGGTGGTTGTTCTGACGTCACTGCTGGTTCAAATCTTTCCTGACGGCTTTACAAAGCTGCATCGCCAAGCGCATGTCTGCACGAATGAAGCACCCTCACACAACATTGGCTTGAATTAAAACGACACTTCTTTGTCTGACAAACATGACAAAACTCGTGTGACACCATTCTACTTTTAAGTCCAATTTTAATTTAAATTAAACTTGTCTGAAAGCTTGAATATATACTTTAACGGAATTCATAAGCAAGATAATGTTATCTGTTTATTATGTCTACAAAAAAAAAGTCTTTTATTAAAGGAGCTTACTCTAAAAATTTTAATATGAATCTATTTTCTTAAATGTGATTTATTAAGAGTAAAATTGAAATTGTTTTAATAATGAAGATATGGAAAAATCCTTTAATCTTTATTTCGTGAACACTACTATTTAATACTTTCTCCTGGATATTAAAGTATAGATAACATTTTAATAAAGGTAATTATTGATTAGTTACAAAATACCTTATAGTCGCAACAATAATTTGGAATGAGATGTGATGTATATATTGCGCGTCTGGGCTATTTCATTCTTAGCCCCGTTTGTGGAAAGTATAGCCAGTAGTAATGTACTGTTGTCCAGGATATGTCGTGGAGGAACTTTCCATGCCCTGATGAGTTGAGGTGATTGTGATATTGCGTATGAGATTGTGTAACAAGAGGAAACACCTAAACCTAACTTAAGCCAAATCAACCAAACCCTTGTAACTGATACGGTATTTTACCTTGGGTACAAATAATCAAGGTACAAACCGGGAATCGAATCCGGGACTCCTAGGCTCGTATCTATGTGCATTCATATTTACACCACGGGATCAGTTATAGAATGTAATGGGAATCATACATCCTAAAAGTACAACGCAAAATTTAGTTTAAAAAAAATCATTAAATATTTTTTTGGGGAGATTTAACCAAATCTGCTCCTATTTATTTATTTGATGTTATCTTGATTGATAACAAACCAAGCAGAAATCAAAGTTAATTTTATTTAAATTATATGCATAGAATTGATAATAGTTGGCAATAATCTTGTCCCTCAGATACCACATAAAATTACAATTTCAACAAAAACATTTTAGCTTAATTTTAGTTTCAAACATGGAAATAATTGTTTGAGATGTGTTTTGATTATGGTTAATAGATAAACAAAATTATATGGTAGAGTTATAACTTAAGCGATGCATTGTATGGACTTAATTTACTTTCAGTATTTACCACACAACCTAATTGATGAATAGCATAGGAATACTACACAATTTTAATATCCTAGAACTTAATAAGGGGCATTTATTTGGTAATTGTTTTCATCGTATGTTTTTTGACGCCCTACATTTATAACCAAACACGAAGTGTTTTAAAATACATCAGAAATAAAAAATAAATTGTGATACTGAAATTAAACTAATAACTTACTGATTGGAAACGCCATTTTGAGGACAAAATATTCACCAGTTACGTAATAGCTTTGGTTATGATCAAATATACCATAGTATTCTACATGGCCTGATTTTATTTGATAAAAACGAGGATTCAACTTGTGGCTACGATAAATAAATTAGAATTTGGTTAAAGGTGAAATTATTTCCACACTGGAATAAAACCTGCAGAAATAAGTTCGCCTGGAATGAAATGTTGAGATATTTTGAAGGTAAAACAAATTTTCGCTATAACTTCATCTCTAATATTCATAATTATTAAATATTTTCCTTTATACATTCTATTATTACACATAATTGTTTCAGATATATTTTAAAAAAATGTTACATAACACAAATTTTTGCTCAAGTTTTATTATATAATGTTGCTTTTAACATGTCAGCTTTTAATTAGCTTACAAAATATAAACTTAGTGAATATGAGATTTATTTCACCTGAATACAGCAACGATATCTGATTTTCGTTAGATTAACATAGATAATCCAAATATAAAAAGTAAAAAATCCTAAGTTTATAACTAAAGAGGTAGGAATCAGACCGTTATAATAGAGAAAACTAATCTGTATTCACATAGTTATAGAATGGTCAAATTAACCGTCTTCAAATTAAATCCCAGCACACGCGTATGGGAATCAAACCCGTTTAAGACCAACCTTGCCTGTTATTAACACTGTATTTACGAAAGATTGTGAACATCTATATTCTTAATCAAACCGTTTATCATACAACATTGAAAATTAAACGTGTCTTCAACGAACAGTGTTTGAATCTTATTTAGTCCACACCACGTAGAATATTAGATTCGTTGCTTTATTTAAGGTCCCTAATAAATATTTATATCAATAAAAATGAGTGACAGACATTGACACAATCTTAGTTATATGGTACATTAGACAAAGCATGCACACAGAAAATGTGTTTTTATTGCAAATGAGACATAATACGAAACTAATCCATGTTTTTATCTCAAAACCATTCGGATTAAAAATTTCAAGAGCCTCACATATTCGTTTGAAATTTTTCGCTCCAGAACGAGTGAGGAACCAAATATTAAAAATATGCTGTGCTAATATCTGTTATATATTCTATAAACTATACTACAATAAAAATTGGCCTGTAACATTTTATTATAAACTCAAATTTATGAACATAATATAGACCAGGAGTCGGAAACGTGGTTCCCCGCGGGCGTCATGGCATACTTTTGACCAATTTTAGGCACCCAACTTATAATTTGTAATTTTTTATATTTTTTCTTTGAAAAATAACAGGATCGTTGTCAAATATTATTTTTGGTTAAACTCTTTTGTTATATATACATCATTCCTCAATTTATTATTACATTAATATCTTCATAAATAAGTTTTTAACAACAAGCCCACTTTGTATCATGCCTCCCAATTTGAGGCTTAAATATTTAAATATGAAGAATGATAATATTATAATTCATGTTTTGTCTATTACATTTAAAACGTGTATATTCTCAAGTTGTTGCTAATAAATATATAAATAAAATGTGAAAATTCTAATATAAAAATAAACATTTTTACTTGGCGCCCTCAGAGTAAAAGATATTTTGAAAAATAGCTATTCATGCTTAAAATTGTGCTAACCCCTGGTATAGACTTATCATTAGAAGTTTACTGTTAGGTCTAATAAATACTCTGTAAAATAGATTAAAGAAACTTACCGGTAAACAAATGCTATGGCTCTTAAACACGTTTTAACCTCTTTAAGATAATTCAATCGCGAAGGAAAACATCTATTTTTTTAAACTATATAGCTGATAACTAGTAAAGTGAGGGTCTTCAATCTGTGTTTTTTCTAATTATCTTAACTGGAAATAGTCCCTAAATTAAACTTTTGTTTTCATGGTAAAATTCATTCAAGGCAGTATTATAAAAAGCTACTCAAGGCTTAGTTTTCGCCAAAAGTGATCGTCACGAAAAACGAATATCATAAAACCATACCGATACGTGTCCTATCTCTAGGCTCACAAAGTATTGGGACTCGGAAGAGACCCCAACTTTATGACACTGTAGTGTGCCATCTTGAACACGTTTTAATTCAAGGTCAATAGCTTTTACCTTTAGCCGCAGTATGTCGAGGTGAAGGTCAAAAGGTCATCATAAATGCTACGAAATTTATTTTCAAAGTAAGATCGCTTAGGCACTTAACTATATATTTGATTTAATTTTATGGTAATTAAAAATAGTACAAATATTCTATTTAAAAAAAGGTGTCAAATGCTTTTAAATTATTTTATTTGACATAAACCAATTTAATATACATTTTTGAGCTTCAATAAATTATTTTAGTGCTTTCACCACTAAGCTAATGAAGATTACAGTTGTTGCGAAATAAATAAATAATTTATCTAAACATTTACACCAAATATACATAATAACTTTTTAATTTTTAATAATAAGATTTAACTTGACCAAATTATTACTAAATAACTTGCCACACGTAAGCTATCCAAAATGAAACCACTAAACATTGTTTTAAATTGTAACATATATAGACGGAAAAAAAACTATTTTTTATATATTATGTAACTGTGCTCTAATGTGTTTGGGTACAATTAAATATGTCTATCAGAACAGATTAATAGGATCTAAGAAAAATGATAAAAATTGTTGAATGGGGGTCTGAGTATTACATTTACCGACATATGTGTAAGAATCGTGTTTAATAAGACCAATGATAGTTTAAACTTTGCAATAAAATTAGTAAAGGTTTTATATCATACATTATGGACTTTATTCTAAATTATATTAGCAGGCTAGTTTTTATAAGTAATGATTGTGAGTAATCTCATCGTCTCTGGTTTGTTAGTAGTGGTAATTTAAATAGTTGTAAAACACAAAATTTAAGAAAATTATATTTTACTTTCGAAGTTATCTAATACTGTTGAAATGAGTATAGTTTTGAGTTATTCATTAAATAAGGATTGTTGTGTATTGTGTGTCATTGCATTTTGCTATGCTCATTTGTATTTGTTGTCATTTTCTATTGCCATGGGCCTGTAGGTTTTGTTTTGTTTATTGTCAAAAATGAAGCGACCGAACAGAGTCCTCTCTTTGTGTGTGATACAATAAATAATAGTTAAGTCTGAGTTGCTTAATTCACTGGTCCTCCCGGATGTTACAAATGGAGATTCCTCAGCCGTTAATCCCGAACAAGGATGATTAGTAGAATTATTTATTTACTTTTTTTTAAAAAGTATTTATTCTTAAGTGGAAAGTATTTCAGTTCTATTGCTGAAATTCCCAATATAAACTAATTATATTTAAGCTTAGTATATATTTTAATTTTACACAGCGTATTAATTGCAGTTCTGATTAATTTTATTGAATTAAAATATACTAATGAGGTAGGTATGAGAAAGGTAGAACTTAGATGAAAAATACCCATATTTTCGGGAAAAAGACCGTGTAGAACTATTTGCGAATAAACATCCTCAGTAAAACAGGCTAGGATTCTAACGTTGTCACCGGCAACCCATCCTATGTGAGTCTGACATTTATTCCTCAATCTCACCGTTGTGGGTAGTATGGATCTAATAAAATAAAATAATCGTTAGTGATTCCAATAACTTAAACGTTAGGTCTAAATTCAAATTGTAGATATATTTTATTTAATCTTTGGGAGGGATTTCCCGTTCTGAATAGATTGCTGGAAAATAATATATGATCGATGTTCCGTTATTTTAGAACTTCTTTTTAACAATCATTTCTATCTTTTTAACAATCGTTTCTATCAAGTATGAATAAATGGAATACATGCATATGTTCATACTTATAAAAGTGGATTTTACTTCGTTGTGGTTAACACGCAAATACTTAATTCTACTCGAGAGCTCTCAAAATTTTCTCTCATTCTTTTTCATGATTGTTCCATCAACTTTACGTTCAATAAGACTTTTCTTTTTTATTTCTTAGATAAAACGACTTCTTTTAACTGCTTCCCAAAATTGTCGCTCTACTATAGCAAAGATTTTTTTTTTTTACAAAAAAAAAGGGGGAACTCACCATTGAAGTAGCAAACGACATTGCAAAATATCATCCACTAGTTGTTAAAATGACGGTAACTCCATTTTCTTGTTCCTTACTAATAGTAATAATATTATACGGATTTTTACTCTTTCATTAAATAATAAGCTCAAATGTTCATAGAATAGCTAGGATATTTATTAAGTACTATCAAGTTTTTAAGTTATCCAGAATTTAAATAAAAAATAAAACTTTATAATTAATAAATCAGATTTCAGTTTGTAAATGGATTGGCATACCAAGTTGGGTTTGAATGTCTAGAGGTGCACTCTAGTTGACATATTACTTCATCTAAACATACATGTAACCTTAGAGAAAATTGATGAACACTGACACTGTATATAATTTGATGCTAGTCTGGATGTTTACTTTCTCTCATTGCCTCAGAGAGAAAGTATTGTGATCGTCAGAAAATTAAACTCCAAATTTTGATAAATGTAGAAACTTCATGACCCCCTCAAAACAAAAAAGTGGTTTTCTCAATGCCGTCTGTATATCTGTCTGTCTGTCCGTCCGTCCGTTAACTTGTACCTAGGGCTAGAGTTGAAATTATTTTACCGATTGGGCTAAAACTTGGTAATTGGGGTTTTCGTAAGGTATCCCCGAGAATTTTTTTGGAATTAGATATCTAACAGAAAAATTAAGGGTAGTTTACTAAAGGCCAAAGAGATTAAAAAAAATGATTTGCTCATAATTGACTAACGATTTTGATTATATTTTATGCCTGGACATATTTAATCGTTATAAACAAAATGGAAATTCTAATTTATCATAAAAATGACTTTTAAGGTACTTTATACATGGGAAATTTTTCAATTTTCATAATTTCTCTACAATTATTTGAGATATGAAATAGCTTATTATTGTAAAATTGTAAGACTATTAAATATGCAAATATTTTATTTGAAATATATGTTTTTATAAAATCTTTAACTTCTGAGCTATAAGAATATATATATACTTTTGGGTTAAGGTTTTTGAAAATGAATTTGATTCTTCCGTATCACAATTCTTACGAGTTTTTAGTAAATTTATATTTTATGATAAAAGTGAGAGAAAGTCTGTGCGATGCATCACACTATTTATTTAATTTGTTGACCCATAAATACTAGCCAACTCTGTGGCGCTAGGAACTCAAAAATTCATCGCCGCACTTACAAAAGTACGCCACCAATTATTGACTTGGGCTAGTTCCATCCATTCCACCTCATTACACCGCATATCTTTCAGGTCCATTCCAATGTAATCCTCCCATCTGTGTCTAGGTCTTCCCAATGGTCTCTTTCCATTGGGTTTGTCAATCAATAATTTGAACACTGTTCTAAATTTTCTCGTTCGCGCTACATGTCCTGTCCACCGCTATTTGCGAGATTTTACTATCCAAGCATTATCTTGTGATCAGTACAGGTTATGTAACTCGTCATTATGTAACTTCCTCCAATCTCCAACATGTTTATCCCTTTTTGTAGCATATCTTTTCCTAAGCCACTTATTTTCAAAATTCAATATTTTTTTTTCATAATTTAAGGTAAATACCATATTTCAGAATCATAGAAAAACAACTGGTATATTAAATATTTCCACTTATATATATTCACTGACCTTCGTAAGTGATGTAAATATATGAAAGATAAAAATATATATGCATATATGAAGCTATCATTACAGGATTCCCAATATAGTATAAAATTGGTTGAAATTTCAAATACAATTATATATACCTATTTAGGCATTCAAGTTGAGACACAAAATTATCTACAAGCATTTTAGAAAAAATTGCTTTTTAAAAATGTGTTTTGTTTTTTAAAGGGAAAGAGAACAAAACTAGTTATTTTTGATTTGTTGGACGTCTTAAAGGTTATCTTAAGGCCAGCCATATTTAAAAAAATGAAAATTTATTTAAATTTGTTAACGGCATATAATTCTACAGCAAAAATAATTAATTTTTGTCTGAAGCTTTATACCTAACATAAATTTTTGAAGATATTTGATGCTAGGCCTCCACCGTAGTTCGGATTCCACGTTAAACTTTAGGCCCTTTATTTCATCTCACAATCACCCTACCTTTACACATTAGCATAAGTGCGTAAAACCCAAACGGGTAGTAAGACGCGGTGCTAATAACAATAATAATAATTAGTACTTTTTTAAAGACTTTTATTCAAGAAGCTTTTATTATAACTAATTATGTTACTATTCATAACGTTAATTGCAACATTATTTTTAAACTAAGTATTTTAAAATATGTTCAGAATGATTTCAATTAACATTGATACACTTTTAATGTAATAAACGTTCTTGAATAAAGATTGTTAGAGGCAATGCAAGTTAAAATGTCTTGAAAAGCTAGTGTCATTAAAACGAAGTTTTAGCAAAAAGGTTTTTTTTGTGGAGTAATATTCTGTTAAAATAAACATAAGATATAGAATTAAAAAAATTTAAGTTGATCTTGAAATATCAATGAAGACTTTCACCAAATCAAAATTAACTAGTGCGGTTCTGTTTCACCCCTAAAAACAAAAATATTTTTCACCAAGAGTTGTTTTTTATGCTTCGTTTTCGGAATATTCTAGTTTTAATACCTCGTCCCGTATATAAATAATTTACGTAGGAAGATTATTATATGCATTATATTAAAACGGGGTTCCCAATATGATAAAAACATGTGGTTGTGATTTCAAAAAACTATTATTTAGCTCTATATTAAGCAAAAACTCATAAAACGGTCAAGCTGACGCTTGTGTTGGCATGTTATTTAGATAAGAAAGAAAGTCAACTGATGATTTTTTTTGTCTGGATGACACTTATTAGTGCTAAATAAATATATTAACGTACCACGCAATATGTTTGTCAGATAGATCCTCTTATTGCTGACCCAGAGGTCCTGGACTCAATTCCCGGCTGGTACTGGGGGATTATTCTCAAAAAAGTGGAATAGATACCACTGTCCCTTGAGTGTGGTTAATAAAGGTAAAGTTAAATTCATATCTTAACTTCCTCCACCCCGTCATATTCACCATTATCATCCCCGCACCTTATCGGGAAATAATGTAAGATTAGTAGCCTACATTCGGGAAGTCACCAAAGCAAGGGGTGATTAGTACTGGTTAATCTTTCAGCAAAACTGAGCTACAGATCGCTGAAGGGAGAAACAGCATTATTATTATTATTAATAATAAATATATTTACATACCAAAAGCCACATACGTTTCTTGTTGTTGTACCCTACATTATTATTTTCTTAAATATAACAATTACTAAAGATTGTGTTTTTTCGATTAGAGTAAATGAAACTACTGGGGTTTGAAAGAGGGTACATAAAGGTGAGTTCTATTCCTTATATTCCTCACAGGACATTGTTGGGATAGTTAAATATCGAGGATTAAGGTAAATAAGACATACAGCGTGAATGGGAGAATCTAGCCTGGCAAATTCAATGGGAAAAGACCATTATGAAAAACCTAGAGACATTTGGGAGGATATAATTAGAATGGACCTGAAAGAGAGAGGGTATAATGAGATGGATTGGGTAGAACTATCTCAAGATAAGGATAGGTGGCTTCTTTTGTAAATGCAGCAATCAAATTTCGAATTCCTAAGGCCATAGAATGAGTAATGTAAGTAAACTATACTGTGCTTTGTAACTAACAATTTAATACTCACCTGATTCAATGGAGCAAACTCTATTTAGGCCAGATCCCGTCAATAACATTTTAATTTCGTGAACACAACTGTACAATCATTACCATTAAGCTAGGATATTTATTAAGTACTATCAAGTTTTTAAGTTATCCAGAATTTAAATAAAAAATAAAACTTTATAATTAATAAATATGATTCCAGTTAGTAAATGGATTTGCATACCAAGTTGGGTTTGAATGTCTAGAGGTGGACTCCAGTTGACATATTACTTCATCTAAACATACATGTAACCTTAGAGAAAATTTATGAACACTGACACAGTATATAATTTGATGCTAGTCTGGATGTTTATTTTCTCTCATTACCTCAGAGAGAAAGTATTGTGATTGTCAGAAAATCGAACTCGAAATTTTGATAAATGTAGAAACTTCATGACCCCCTCAAAATAAAAAGTGGTTTTCTCAATGCCATCTGTATGTCTGTCCGTCCGTCCGTTAACCTGTACCTAGGGCTAGAGTTGAAATTATTTTACCGATTGGGCTAAAACTTGGTATCTAGGGTTTTCGTAAGGTATCCCCAAGAATTTTGTTGGAATTAGATATCTAACAGCAAAATTAAGGGTTGTTTACTAAAGGCCAAAAAGATTTTTTTTTAAATGCTTTGCTCAAAATTGACTAACGATTTTGATTATATTTTATGCCAGGACATATTTAATCGTTATAAACAAAATGTAAATTCTAATTTATCATAAAAATGACTTTTAAGGTACTTTACACATGGGAAATTTTGCAATTTTCATAATTTCTCTACAATTATTTGAGATATGAAATAGCTTAACATTGTAAAATTGTAATACTATTAAATATGCAAATATTTTATTTGAAATATGTTTTATAAAACCTATGACTTCTGAACTCTAAGAAAATATATATACTTTTTGGTTAAGGTTTTTGAAAATGAAATTGATTCTTCCGTATTGAAATTCTTACGAGTTTTTAGTAAATGTATATTTTATGATAACAGTGAGAGAAAGTTTGTGCTATGCAACGCACTATTTATTTAATTTATTGACCCATAAATACTAGCCTACTCTTGGGTACTAGGAACTCAAAAATTCATTGCCGCACTTACAAAAGTACGCCACCAATTATTAACTTGGGCTAGTTCCATCCAGTCCACCTCATTACACCATATATCTTTTAGGTCCATTCCAATGTAATCCTCCCATCTGTGTCTAGGTCTTCCCAATGGTCTCTTTCCATTGGGTTTGTCAGTCAATAATTTGAACACTGTTCTAAATTTTCTCGTTCGCGCTACATGTCCTGCCCACCGCTATTTGCGAGATTTTACTATCCAAACAATATCTTGTGATCAGTAGAGGTTATATAACTCGTCATTATGTAACCTCCTTCAATCTCCAACCTGTTTAATCCCTTTTTGTACCATATATTTTCCTAAGCGACTTATTTTCAAAATTAATTTTTTTTTCATCATTTAAGGTAAATACCATATTTCAGAACCATAGAAAAACTGGTACATTTATTATTTCCACTCATACATTCACTGAACTTCGTAGGTGATGTAAATATATGAAAGATAAAAATATGTATTCATATATGAAGCTATTACAGGATTCCCAATATATTAAAAAATTGGTTGAAATTTCAAATACAATTATATATAGCTATTTAGGCATTTAAGTTGAGACACAAAAATATCTACAAACATTTTAGAAAAAATTGTGTTTTAAAAATGTTTTTTGTTTTTTATAGGGAAAGAGAACAAAACTAGTTATTTTTGATTTGTTTGGACGTCTTAAAGGTTATTTTAAGGCCAGCCATATTTTTAAAAATGAGAACTTATTTAATTTTGCTAACGTTATATAATTCTACAACAAAAGTAATTAACTTTTGTCTGAAGCTTTATATCTAACATCAATTTTTGAAGATATTTTATGCCAGGCCTCCACCGTGGTTCGGATTCCACGTTAAACTGTAGGTCCTTCATTTTATCTCGCAATCACTCGACCATTACACATTAGTGTAAGTACGTATAACCCGAACGGGTAATAAGACGCGGTGCTAATAATAATAATAATAATAATAATAATAATAACTAGTACTTTTTTAAATACTTTTTATTCAAGAAACTTTTATTATACCTACATTATGTTACTATTCATAACGTTAATTGTAACATTATTTTTAAACTAAGTATTTTAAAATATGTTCAGAATGATTTCAATTAACAATGATACACTTTTAATGTAATAAACGTTCTTGAATAAAGATTGTTAGAGGAAATACAAGTTAAAATGTCTTGAAAAGCTAATTTCATTTAAACAAAGCTTTAGCCAAAGTGGTTTTTTTTGTAGAGTAAGATTCTGTTAAAATAAACATAAGATATAGGTTAAAAAAAAATTTACCTTGAAATATCAATGAAGACTTTCACCCAATCAAAATTAACTAGTGCGGTTCTGTTTCGCCCCTAAAAACAAAAATATTTTTGACAAAGAGTTGTTTTTAATGCTTCACTTTCGGAATATTCTAGTTTAAATACCTCGTCCCGTATATAAATAATTTACGTAGGAAGAATATTATATGCATTATATTAAAACGGGGTTACCAATATGATAAAAAAAAAAGTAGTTGAAATTTCAAAAAACTATTACTAAGCTCTATATTAAGCAAAAACTCATCACAAAACGTCCAAGCTGACGTTTGTGTTGGCATGTTATTAAAATAAGAAAGAAAGTCAACTGATGATTTTATTTTGTCTGGATGAGACCTATTAGTGGTAAATAAATATATTAACTGACCTCGCAATATGTTTGTCAGATCCTCTTATTGCTGACCCAGAGGTCCTGGACTCAATTCCTGGCTGGTACTGGGGGATTATTCTCAAAAAAGGGGAATAGATACCACTGTCCCTTGAGTGTGGTTAATAAAGGTAAAGTTAGATTCATATCTTAACTTCCTCCACCCCGTCATATTCACCATTATCATCCCCGCACCTTATCGGGAAAGAATGTAAGATTAGTAGCCTACATTCGGGAAGTCACCTAAGCAAGGGGTGATTAGTACTGGCTAATCTTTCAGCAAAACTGAGATACAGATCTCTGAAGGTAGAAACAGCATTATGATTATTATTATTATTATTATTATTAATAAATATATTTACATACCAAAAGCCACGTTTCTTGTTGTGCCCTACATTATTATTTTCTTAAATATAACAATTACTAAATATTGTGTTTTTTTCGATTAGAGTACATGAAGCTACTGGGGTTTGAAAGACGCTACATAAAGGTGAGTTCTATTCCTTATATTCCTCACAGGACATTGTTAGGATAATTAAATATCGAGGATTAGGGTAAATAAGACATACAGCGTGAATGGGAGAATCTAGCCTGGCAAATTCAATGGGAAACGACCATTATGAAAAACCTAGAGGCATTTGGGAGGATAGAATTAGAATGGACCTGAAAGAGAGAGTTCTACCCAATCCATCTCATTATACCCTATCTCAAGATAAGGATAGGTGACTTCTTTTGTAAATGCAGCAATCAACTTTTGAATTCCTAAGGCCATAGAATGAGTAATGTAAGTAAACTATACTGTGCTTTGTAATTAACAATTTAATACTCACCTGAATCAATGGAGCAAACTCTATTTAGGCCAGATCCCGTCAATAACATTTTAATTTCGTGAACACAACTGTACAATCATTACCATTTCAACGTGGTTTTTATTGCTTCTTCTTAGTCGATTATTTAATTATATATTACTAGCTTGATCTATCATAATATCGGAAATTGTTTGAGTTAAATTTGTGCTTGTAAATAGGCTTCTAATATCATCAATTCTCCTACATAGCTACCTAAGAATAATTAGGAACTGATTGTTTTTAGGTGTGTTTGTGTGTGTGAAACGAAGTCAAGCCATACAAGCGAATGATTAGTATAGTAGAGCTTTTCCAATGTTATTGGTCACGAGAATCATAATGAAGTGTTACCTCAGTATTTACAAGCCCTCGTTCCTCATAAATGCATTTAATTATCTGTTAAAATTAGTTCTATTAAATAACTCTATTGTTTTAACTTAAAAAATAACAATGCTGTCAAAATAATTATATTTGTTTAAATAATAGGATATGTGGGAAAAATTAACCAATACTGCAATTAAATGGGTATATTCATTTATATTATCTTGTATTTATAATATAAAAATTAATCTTGTTTTTAAATTGATTTCAGTTTTTCTTATAACAGATTAAAAAATATAAATAAGATAAAGTAAAAAATTTGCTTAAATATACGTTTTTTAAGCACCGCGTTTCGCCACTCGTTTGGTTATAAGCACGCATACGTACTCAATTTTTTAGTGTCAAGGATGAGGAAGTTTGCATTTATATTGAGTGTACTAACACTTGCGTGGAGATAGAATAAAAACCAATTAAAAAATACTTTCAAAACATCCGTCCAGGATTCTAATCCAGATAACCCTGTCATTGAAAATCTCGTTTATTGCGAGAGCTACGCCTTAGACCATTCGACCACCAAAAAAGGGTTTAGATATATTTTTTAAATAACCTAGACACAAATTATCGAGAAAGACACTTAAATTATACTGTAATTATTATCAGACTCGCTATAGAGGATAATTAGTGTCTGGAACTTAAGCTATATTTAAATCTGAATCAAACCTATTTCTGTAGTTTCTCACCACGTAAACAATAATTTGTTTACACCCTACTAGTGCTCACACTATTGTCTCTGAGTTGATTGTTTAAGGTCTAGAGCACAATGTTTTTAATCGATATTATATATTGGCTTTATTGCTACAGCTTTTTTCAAAGTTGAAAAAGGAAACATTAGTTAATGTAGTTAAATTTCAACTAGCCCGATTGTTTATTTGAGTCGATTATTAGTATTATTATCGACACTACAATCAACACTAATATAAACAGAATATACAAATACATGTGTCATGTATTAACTACCTATAATTCTTTGGACATTACTGCATTTGAATTGTGATGTACTGAATATATATATATATTTATATTCTCAATATGACTAAATACTCAAATAGCACAGGGTGAGTAGCAAAAGTGAGGATACATACCGAAAAAGGTATAGGGAGAAAATTAAAATATTTAAAGAACAACACATTGGTACTTTTAATACAAATGATATAAACCATATAAACTAATGTTTATAGATTAGGAAAGTAATGCACCCACATTTGTTTGAAACACGATTGTAAAAGAAGCTATAAATAAAGTGTGGTAAACAAATCCCTAACGCATTTGACTGAAATTTTAGCTCCTAATATCACTGCTTGACGAATGTGATTGATTCGAGTCATGCTCCTTAAACTGTTCAACCATAGGTGTAAGTCTGAGTTATAGAAAACGGTGTTGATCACCAACACCGGTCCAAGCGGTTAGTAAAATTTCTTTAAAAAAAACTGTACAATTATGTTTTAATTGTTTATACTGAATTTAATATTGGTAGGATTAAAGGAGCAGTGGCTTGGAAACAATTCCCCCCCTCCCCCCCGCGTCGTGAAAGATTTTTTCCCTTGAGCAGTACATAAGCTTGTTTTTGTGTCAAGTAATGGTAAAGGGTTGAGGGTTTGGGGGGGTGCACCGGGATAAGGTAGGCTACTAGGGTATTACGCGCCAGTGTTTATGGAGAAAGCTATAAAACTAAAACTACGGGGTTGAAAACTGGAATTGTGAAGGGTGGGAGGGGGGGTG
>CABFOW010000275.1:0-57867 GCA_902141385.1 Timema californicum
ACCAACAGCCAATCAGAGAGCAGGAGGAGTGGTCACGTGACCAAATCCAACCAATAGCAGCTCTGTACTACCCAACCCCCCCACTACTAACGTGTTACTACCACTCTTTATGAATATCCAAATTTAATTGGTCTAAGGGGGTAAGACTAGATAAGTTAGAACTTAATTGGTGCTATGAAGGGTGGGAAACTATTTAAGAATAAGGCACCTAAATACACCTCTCTGGGATTCAAACCCAGACTAAACTCGCTTGACATTTATACCATGTGGCCACACTGGTGTCGATCAATAATTTAATCAATTTTATCATCTTTTAGGTCATGAAAGAGAAAATGCAATGTATTAATATCCATAAATCCTTTTGTCTGTTCGCCTTTTATTTTCTTAGCCAGCAGAAAAATTAACTCCTTTTTTTAGATGAATCCAAAAATCTCACGATACTCTACAACAGCGAGGTTTGGTAAATCAAATTGGCACAGTCTAAAGGTGTCAACAAGTATTTTTTTAAATGTTTCTTATAGCCTTGTTTCTCTGAGCGATGTTGATAATGTACAATTTAGTAGGCATTTGCATACGAATGACTGGCCTTAATGTCTTCCACGTCGTGTTGGGGACATAATGACACAAAATGGTAGGAGGAGGGGGGAGATACAAGGCGGGTGGGGGCTGCTAAGACAGGAACACACTAACAGCGTCTTGAAGGAATATACATGTCAACATGTGCGTTGTCAAACTTACAAAAGAGTCCATCAATATAGTGTTGGTTTGCTAGATATTGCTCTATATAAGATGCTTGTAGAAATTACTATTTTAACTTTAGTGTATTCCTAGGTCAAACAGTCTCTTCCCTTTTCCTTAAATGTGAACAAAAGTAGTACAACATAATCGTAAATACTTTCTCATATAGCATATTTATTTTGGAACAAACATCTCTAAATTAAGTTTTCACTAAACTATTCTTAAATGAGTTTTTATCTGAAAAAACAAGTAGATGATACATGTTTATTTATCATGATATCAAACACTCCCCAAATATTCATTTTAAACAAAATCACGATGGCAACTTCCAAAATATTTCAATTATTCAAAATCTATAAATTACACTTAGGCCTAAGATTAGATCTATAATTTAAATTAAGATTTTGACCAGACGTCACTGTGGTAATCTAAAGTCCTCGTTAGAGTACACTCAAATTGAAATTAGTAAATATTGCTAGTGTCTAATTTGTAAATATAAAAATGTAAAACAAATATTTTAAAATGAAAATAACTATTTCGAGAACAGAAAATTGCCTTTCGATTCCTTTTCTGGTAAAAAAATAAATAATGTATTTCATTTCCCAGTTAATCGGGTTTACGATAAGCTCTTAACCTCTAGAATTTATCCAAGTGCTCACGATAAAGTGCGGCACTAGCCGGTTCTCTCCGCGACAAGAGTTAATAAGATTTCTACGACTTGATTGATAAAATGTCTTTATGAGTTTGTAATTTATTTATGGTTATGTGCAATGTATTTTTAATTACTTTATCCAAAAGTGTATCCTAAATGCCCATGGAAAAGTAGGGTCGCTTATAATAAATGTACCCATATTAGCATTTAGAATGGGAAAATCATATGCTTAACCGGATCTGCCAATACATTTTAACTAAAAGTGAAACCATTTCCCACAAGTAGCCTAATTGTAAAATTTAACATGAGATGAAAACACTTTTATGATAACTTATTTGGACCGCATGGTAAAATAAAAGACAAGGGAATCAAGTCAGCACGTATGATGTGAAAAGCGTTCACGTCGTATGGATTGAATACCCCGGGCCCGTGGTATAGGGGTCATGAGGCCTTGGCTGCCGACCTAGAGGTCCTGGGTTCGACTCTCGGCTGGGGATTTTTCTTGAAAGAGGAATAATTCCCATGCTCACACTTCATTGGCTCAATCCCTTCATATTCGTTATAATTATCCAATCACCTCATCGCGACATTGAAAGAGCCTCCAAGAAAAGGATTTGTGGTTTTACATTCGCCAACGGTGGCCAAGTTCAATATGGGTCTGTCATCTAAAAATTCTCGGATACTTTCGGAAGTTCACTTTTTAACAACAAAATTATATTAAATGTTAATAAAATTGGCCATGAATGTAATGCAACAAACGACAGAAAATAAAACTTAACAAAGCATGAAGATTTGAGGAAATACGAAGATTAAATGAACAAATGTGGTGCACAGCATTTTAATTTAAAAAATCGATGAAAATGTGATCACATTCATATTAAAAATGTTAAATTATATTTGAAAGAATATGTAGTATATATTATTTTACTTTACTGAAAAGTAATTATTCTAATGAAATATTGATATCCAGTAATTTCAATTTTAAAATAATGGTTCATTGGAAAATAGAAAAAAAAAACCAGAGTCTGGGGGTAAAATCAAGAAAATAAAGATAATAATAGTAAAGTAAAAAGTCTCTTTTCCGATTAGTTTTATTAATGACACGTGTACATAGAGAAACAACAAAATTATATTAAATGTTAATAAAATTGGCCATGAATGTAATGCAACAAACGACAGAAAATAAAACTTAACAAAGCCGAAGATTTGAGGAAATACGAAGATTAAATGAACAAATGGGGTGCACAGCATTTTAATTTAAAAAAATCGATGAAAATGTGATCACATACATATTAAAAAATGTTAAATTATAATTGAAAGAATATGTAGTATATATTATTTTACTTTACTGAAAAGTAGCTATTCTAATGATATATTAATATCCAATAATTTCAATTTTAAAATAACGGTTCATTGGAAAATAGAAAAAAAAACCTAGAATTCCTGGTCTGGGGGTAAAATCAAGAAAATAAAGATGATAATAATAGTAAAGTAAAAAAATTTCTTTTTCCGATTAGTTTTATTAATGACATGTGTACATAGAGCTTGAAGTTTAATGGAGGGGAACTAAGCCCAGCGGCAATCTCGCTACTTTTCAGTGTCATTGTTTACGAGCTATTAATATATCGTGAGCTTGTAAGGAAAACTGGAATTCCTCTTTTTTGTTGATTATTAGTTTAGTCATCTCAGCTTATTGCAGACTTTCACTTAATACAAGCGGTTTGTTGAAATTTAATGCAAATATGGTCAGAATCAACAACAATTCAACTTGTAATGTATATAATAAATAGGACCTATTAGTCCCTATATACTCTATAGCCTAATATAAGTGTACGGTACTCTTTATAGCATACAAACATAAGATAAGTTAACTATGTAGTATATAATATAATGGTGTACAAAATATAAATATATTGTCTAAATATCGAAAAAATATGGTCTTCATAGTGTATAAAAAAAGTATGTTCTGTTTATAAAACTTTATGGTCTTTATAAAGAACATAAAGGCCCTGTATTAAAATATTTGGCCTACATGGTATATATGTGAAATGCGATTCTAACGCCCCAAACCTCACGGCTACCTCAGTATCAACTTGGCTCTAGTTTTTAAATGAAATAAGATTAAGAGATTATTAATTAACACAAACACTCAGACACGGATGTCAAACTAATTAAGCTTCATTCACAGTAATTTCTTCTCTTGATTAATAACTTCATCAACTTCACCCCCACTGCTTCCCTCTCCCCCATTTTAACACCTCCTATCAAAACTGTGACATAATATTTGAAACTCGACGTACAGGGAAACGTCATGTTTCATCGTCTTGTGTAACATATCACATGGAAACAAACAAAAATATTTATGATTATGATTAATGTATTTGGATTTATTTTGTTCGTAGGAAAATGTCATTTCAAAATGTTGTTACGTAATAATACAATATGATGTAGTCGTAGTCTAATATATAATGTAAAAGATTTATGTATATATACATATATATAGTATGTATATACAAGAGAAAATAATTGAAATCCCCCTTCCAACAGAATTATATTATGTGTTGTGTATCCAACTCTATCTCACGTCTCTCTCTTACAGAGCTTTTCAAAACCCTTTCAAACTGGTAGAAATGAAAAGGAGGGGGAGTGAAAGAGGGTGAGCAAGAGGAATGTAGGGGAAGGGGAAATGGTCTAGAGTGGAGGGAAGGGGGAGAAAAGATTGCCACGTAATCCCCAACAGGAAATTCGAAGCTTAGAGAGAGAGATTCAAAATTTCCAATTAATCAGATTTTGAAAGGAGGATAATAGAATTTTGAATAGTGAATAGATCTCTCTTGCCTCACTAATTTTTTACTTTTATAATAAATACCTAGTAAATAATATATTCAATTTTATTTTTCAGTAGTTGTTGAAATTATATTTTATTATCGAATTTTAGGTTAATTAAAGCTTATTAATTATTTATCTAATAACAGGTTAAACATATAACAATAACCTTTCTTACAAAAAAATAAATTTATGATGGATCTGATATCTTAATAGTCCTATAATTATTTGATATTAATTATTTCGAGGTAGATTCAGAAGAAGTGCACTGTTGGTTTAAAAAACCTTTTGAAACTAACGTTCAGTGCTCTCACCACACGTTTCTTTAGATTTTTAAGATTAGAACAATTAAGAAGCTTTAAATTAAAGATTTTAGATGCCGATAAAGACTGAATTGATAAATTGCTACATTGCACAATACTAAATTAGTATTATTTTTTGCATGATCATTATAAATAAATTAGTTCACTGTGTTCATTAGCATTTTTAAAAACCCGCATAAATTACGTTTATGCATAAAAAGATAAAGTCTAAACTATATTAGGATTTAGATATAAAGACATTAAAAAATACAAACACATTTTTAGGTCAACAATGATGTTATTTTATATGTTTTGATATTATCCATCAAAAGTGACATCTGAAGATAAAATGACTTGACGTAAAATTTATGAGAATTGTTTTAGTAAATTTTATAATCCTTATAATAATTACTTTTTATCTTTGGTGTTACTCATTTGTTCCCGAGAGAAAGTTTTTTCCATGCCCATGTAAAATTTATATTTCCCCAACTGAGCTTAAGATTAATGTTAACCTTATGTTTGATTTATTTTTAGTCAGACGTCCAATAATAATAGTAAATAATTAATTCGATTAAACAGGTAAATATAAATAAGGATTTTAATTACAATTTAAATTTTATTCCAAAATCCCATGTAAATTAATATTTATACCGTTTAAATATATATGTTACACACCATTCGCGAATTTGCCCAGTTATTGAAGCGGGCAAATTTCTACCCATTCCGTGAACTGGTCTCTCCTCCTGGCCATTTCACGAACTGGGCAAAAAATAGTCTAGTTCATGAATTGTGCTGCCCATTTCATGAATCGGTTATTTCATGAACTGGACGAGTTTTTACCCGGTATGTGAAATGGACAAGCCAAGATCAGGTTTGGTCTTTATTTTAATTTAACTTTTAATCATTTTAGAATAGAAGTTTCGGTTGTAAGATTGGGTTATATTAATATATTATCTTAAAATGAGTTTCAGTTAAGCTTGTAGTAGGGAGTACAATAAGTTCTAGTTCATGAAATGGGCAAGAGCTAATGCAATTTTTTCCCTAATTGGTGAAATGGTCAAGCAAAGAATCCAGTTTACGGAATGAGTAGAAATTTGCCCAGTTCATGAAAGGAACAGTTTCACTAACATAATCCATTTTATAAAATTTAAACAATTTAAAAAACAGCAAGTTTTTTTTAAATTATTGAAGAGCATAATTAAATAAAAATCATTGGTAGCTAGTTGCCACGTCATTAGTATTTGCAGAGGGAGGTTTAGCTATTAGAGCTGTTCTCCAGACCCTTCACATTTCGACGAATGATTAAAAGCTACATTCAGCATCTGTAAAGTATGAACAGGTTTAAATATATTTGGTACAGTGTGTACTAGAGTGTAATTCCATGTTCCGGAACTTTCTATTAATAAAATGTGTTTACCTCGCAAATAAAATGTGAAGAAATTTGTCCTTCGCACAGTGGGTATAACCAACGCTTAAAAAGTTAATAATTCTCAGCCATTTAAAACTGTGCTCAAGGGGTTGAGATACAGACGCAAATGCAGTCCTTACAAAGTCCATAAACTTGAACGGTTAAGCGTGTTTGGAACATTTATATTTCATGAAGGAAAATGAATAAATGACTGGATGTGCTTAAAACACGTTGAACTAAACAGTAATATTTTCTTAGAGAAAATTAGAATATCTCAATTTATCGCGTGTTTATATTATTTTGATTGCTTATTGACATAGCTTTAGGTGCGGCAGAAGGGAGCGCGAGTAATTTTACAGTTTTTATAGCATTACATTTTGTTGGCCAAAATAAATAAAATATTTCTCCAGTAGCAACATAGAGTTTAGTTTTCACGCACATGTTAATAGCAACAGATCTTGAATATCTTTAAAGGGTTTCCTGGAATTTTGTCAGAACTCTCTCTTTATTTAAAAAGTGTTGACAAAATTACAGGACACCCTTGAAAGATATTCAAGCTCTGTTTATATTAACATGGGCAGAAAACTAAACCCTATGTTGCTAGAGAAATATTTAATTTATTTTGGCCAACAAAATTTATTGTTATAAAAACTGTAAAATTACTCGCGCTCCCTTCTGCCGTATATTAATGTTTCTACTCTACCAAAATTTATGATACATGTTCCACCAAAGTTTGTAGACTACAATACAACTAAAACTTGGTAACTAAGTTTAGTAGATGTAAGGTTAATAGAGGACATCACTTTTCAGAGATGACGTGTGTATTGATAAACGAACTATCAGTCTAAATGATTATTTTATTTTACACTTTAAAATTATTTTCCTTCATTTTAAAGAATTATAAAAGCACAATATCTTTGTGTGTAACGCATGTGCCTAATTACAGTAGCCCTATGACTTTTTTGGTGCTGACTGACAGCTCACAGCTGAAAGCTGACGACTTTGAAAAGCTACCAGACCAAATTATGTATCCCTACGACGAACCATATGATCTGAAAAAACATATGTTTAGCAACTGTCACTTCTGACAGTCAAAATTTAGGTATATATCTAAATGTTGACTGTCAGAAGTCAGCTATGAGCTGTCAGTCAGCACCAAAGAAGCCATGGGGCTACTGTAGCTAAGGGTTTAAAATGTGAAATCCTGAGGGCTAAAAGGTTTATAGTCATTAAATTGGATGAAGATTTTTTTTCTGCCACAAAATAATAAATTAATGGCCAGGGATATTGCTGTAAATTATGTGTTATAGCCAATTTAGGATAAGTCATCGATTGCTAGAAACAGGGGCAATAAATCTGTCTTTAACAAGCACGTAAAGAAGAAAGAGTAAAAGTTAACTAGCTTGAATTTCAAATCAATATGACCCTGAATAATATGCACAGGTTATCAATGACGTAGGTAGGCAGACTAACATGCAATATATCATGTGAATCACGTATCACTACACGTCTGGGATATCCTAAAAAGTTTATTAATGGGCTAATGATGAGGAAGGTAGAATAGAGAGTATATGTAGCTGCATTCGTATGGAGGGATATGGGAAACAATTTAGGAAAAATAAACACCTCATCAGTGCACCCGACTGATATTTGAGCCCCTACATGACCGTAACAGGTAATCCAGTCTATTTGGAGATTGACGCCTATATCGAGTGGGTCATGCGGTATTTTGTCGTTCACATAAAAATAATAATTTACATAGCTTAACTTAAACTAAAAAAAAATAAGTCTTGTTTCATTGGGTTTTTATTTACTAGAATAATCTAATGTGCACTACACAAAGTTATATTGACATAGCTCGCATACATGGGCACGCGGAAAAAGGTGTCAGCTTCATCTTGTCTGGTTTCTGCGTGACGGGGAATCCCGTGAATTATAGCTGGATGCAACAAGATGTTTTCCCTCAAATCACTTCACACTTTATTTTCACGTCTAATACGAGTACACTTCCTCAGAACTCTACCCTCCCTCTCCTCAACACCATTATTGTAAAGATCCGGACACCCTGAGTGGGTAGTAAAACTTGAATTACATAGAAAAATTACCACCAATCAAAACGGAATAAACTAAATATCGTATTATTAATTGTTGGTCCTCACTGAGAGCTTAGAACGGGTACTTATGGTTTTAACTGAGACTGAAAAAAGTTTGGCACTAAGGTGTAGAATGGAGGGATTAGAAAAACAGTTCAAAAAGCTAGTAAATTCTTTCATATATTCACGCGCTGATTCATAAGTTTTGTGGCTCTCATTTTTAGAGGATGTTGTCAATGTTGATATTGATAAGTGTTAGATATGTTCTTCCAATGACGATTCACCTTCTCTCCGGTGGAGAGCTGTCGCCAAGTGTGGCACCCCTGTTTAAAATCTACAGGGAGAAGAGACTCAAGAGTAGAGCTGGTTGCGTTACAGATTAAACAAGGGGAGAGGATTGTAACTGGTGTAAGAGAACAGAACCAGGATTGGGAAGAAAGAGAAGGAGGAGGAGGGGATATACTGGCTCGAAGGATGAGGGGTAATAAAGATGGAGGGGAGTTGGGAGCCAGGGGGAGAGGAATGAACATTCTTTGATCATGTAAATGGGTTCTAATCTTGGATAGGAAGGTTTGTGTGTGTATTAGGGTTAAAGAGAACCGGTAGAGAAAATAGAAGGAACAAAGTAAATAAAAAAATACAAAAGATAGAACTAAAACAAAAAAAAAAGTTAAAATAAAACTCAAGAATAATATGTTTAGTAAGATTTTTTTAACTCTATTTTTGTAGAGAGGATAATGCAATTCAATTAAGTCCAACAAAAAAGTTTTCTTTGTTAAAAAAATGGATATTATGTAACACAACCAATATAAATTTTAAAACTGATCTTATAAAAGTATACATACTAAAATCTAGAGCATCGAGAACTAAAGCATATTAAAAAGTAATTTCTTGGATGCTATGTACTTGAAAAACGTCAATAATATGTTTTATAATAAATCTGGTATATACATTTAATTGGGATCGTAAGTTCATCTCGTCAACCACCATAAATATACCATTTAAAAACAACTGCTAAACACAATTGGCTTTAATATCTTACATTTGTTTCAATTTTTCAACGGTAAAACAAATGAACCTATAAGTGTTATTTAGGCAGATCGCACTCAGAGAAATTACATTTCATTTTTCATTTATTTGAGACAATTAACGAGCTCTTTCAGAACCGACTGATATATCATCACACGACCTGTAAACTAACTTTAATCTAGAACAGACTCAACATCCAGCACCAACTGTTAATTCATCACCGTGAAAGGGGAAACCCATATTTCACCAAGGATCTTTTATTGGCAATGCCGGAAAGTAAACCCGGGGCCTTTAGCTCAATACAAACATAGCACCGACTTAGCTAAGGGGCTAGACGAGAAGATCGTCTAATCATTCGGAATAATGGCATTTAACTAAACTGGTGGAGTAAGGATGATAAGATATAGCTTGGATAATATGTTACCACATTTGAGAGGAGGTTGAGTAGGTTAGGATACTAACTCTAACCTTTCAGTCACTGGAAAACAAGATTAGACAAGATTGACACCTTAGATCACGTGTCTGTCGATGCGGGCAAGTGAATACTAGTTTCCACTGTCCTGCCGAACTCAAAGTCCCGGGTTTGATTAAAAACAGGGTTTAAAAAACGAATCATTGGGGATATCAAGGTTTATATTTTCATTCAAAGTCATGAATTTATGGCCAAGGGACTTGGCTCTGTGTCTGTGGTAAAATTAAGTTACATATTAAATATCCCTAGTAAACGTGTCATACCGCGATAGTTCCTTGGGTTAGTGGTTTTACCGCGTGAAAAATGAGGTTGATTTAAATGTTAATACAATTACTTTTTGTGTGTATATAGTATGAACGTCCTATGTATGGTTTATTTAAAGCCTACCTAATGAATTTAAAATTTCATAGATTTATTTATTTATTTTATCCGGGATTGAAACTATACAATTTAATGGAACTGGGCAAGTGTATTTTATGAACTTATTTCATCCCATGGACAAGGCGTATCATAGGTAGGGTTTGTGTTTTTTTAGCATCGTGTCTTAGTTCCCGTTCGGGTTATAAGCAACATAGGTAGGTAACATAGCTCGAACCAGGCGTCGCACCCGTCAGCTATGTTTCCAAATCAATGTTGTACAAGTCAACTATTACCGTGTGGATGACCAACTATTATGGCGAGCATTATAAAAACAAGATTATCTTTGATAAAATATGCGTGATTTAGTAGTGGCACAGGTAATAATTTTCAATATGTTGAAGTAAAAACGCATGTGCAAAAGAGATACAAGTCGATCTTACATTAACCAATTGAACAATAGTCTCTCTGTCTCCGAAACAAAAATAAAACAAAATGTATTTTGTTTTGTAAAAAAAACTTTAGGAAGTCGTTTTAATTAACTTTATTTTACAAATATATTCAAACTTAAAATATATAAGAATATTGCCTCAAAATATAATCAAATTTTGAATTTATACATAAATAAATAATTTTATTTTTGTTGTTGATATCCACTATTCACAAAACAATGACCGTATTTATGCACGGCGAAAATTTTTGTAGTATCTAACAAATATAACTTTCACGATATCTTTCATAGTTGTTTAGGTACAAGCTTCTTTACTAAATTAAGTACAAAAAACATTGCCCAAGTTTAAGGTAGTTAGGGACTGAAAAGTTAATTCAAACAAAGCTATAATATTTTTACAAGCTCTTAAAGCTAGTTGGGTCTTTATTTCCAGAGTTCACAATTTTGTTAAACCCTGAACCACCCTTACCTTCCTTCGAACCCCATAAAATTAAATCCTTGCCAACTGAGATTCGAACCAGATCCTGTGATAGATAGATAGAGGGCCAATAACTGGAGAAAATGAAGCCAAAATGCCAAAATACTCTAGACCCTTAGTCAAGGCTTAAAAAACATATATATATATATATATTTATATATATATATATATATCTCATCAATAATCTTATGTTTAAGCGCAAGATAAATGGTATATGGCCCTCGAAATGACAACACAAAAATTAATGGCTATTGCGATTAGACATAGTCTGGTTGGATTTATTATTCAGGTACTAACTGATGTTCTCTACGTAACATTGTTGTAACCCATGATTGGCTAAAGAATAACGAACAAAATAATTTATGTAACATTTTTTTTAAAGTCAATCTCTTACTTATTTTTCTAACCACGTTCGAAAATAATGAAATAAAACAGACTTTAAAAAAAAAGCCTGACACAAATGGCCAGGTAGATCAGATAATTGGCTCTTCCCTCTCCCACGCCAGCCATGTTTAGTAGCTTGTAAGTTTCAGGCTCGGACTCATCTGTTCGAGCGAAGATGACCTTCCGACGGTCCACATTCCAGCATCACCAACCACAAGGTCACAGGGTCAATATGACCCGAATGTCGGACTGTAAAATACCTAGGAGGAAAATGCAAGTATCGAGTAAGTCGTCGGATGGTGTACAGCCCTAAATCTGTTCTGGGAGGCCAGAGATTGATCCCAGCAGAGTGCACAGAAGGGTATCTTCATTTTTATTTACATTGGTGGCTTTATATACAATTACCAGCTTAGTTCATATAGTTAAAATATTTTCTCTATATGTTTATTGAATTCTTGTAATTTTAATTTCTACGTTATTTTTCAAGCTGAAGTTAATAAATTCCATTATTTTTCAATACGTTTATCTTTGCGATTCTTTTTACACTTCAAAGAAAGATTTCCGTGTCCTGTTGCATTATTTTTAAGTTTTCCATGGCGGATTGGAGTTGTAATACTAGGCACAACTTGGAATCCCTCCTTTGGATCGGTCTGATGCTCTCAGGACGCAATTCGGTACCTACCTTACACTCCTAATGAGACCAAAATTATTTTATCGACACAACTCAATTTCCCAAAATTTAACTATAGACCTATAACAATTTTAACTAGCAATAACGATATTCGAGTGTAAATTAGGAAAATAATACACCCGATAAATGTATTCTACTACTAAGTCAGTAAGCTGTTGCCATCGCGCCTGCTTTCAAGGAATGTAAAACAAAGAATATACTAAACAATAATTTCACCGGTTGTTCTCTTTGGGTGTCAACGTGGTCTCTTAACTTAAATGACTAAAATAAATTCGGGTGTTCGAATATAAGGTGTTTATAAGATGTTTGCTCCAAAAAGGGATGCATATACTGGGAAGTGGAGGAGGTTACATAATGATTAGTAACATACCATGTATTCATCAAAATACATTGTTAGTATACTCAAGTTTCATATATTGTGGTAGGCAAGACATGCAGCATGAATGGAAGAATCTAGAACCTTGTCCAAGGTACCGACTGGAAAACCCAATGGGAAGAGACCATTGGGGAGACCTAGATGCATCTGGGAGGATATCATTAGAATTGACCTGAAAGAGATGGGGTGTAATGAGGTGGAATGGCTAAGAACTATCTTAATATATGTGGTGTTCTTTTGTAGGTGCGTCAATGAATTTTCAAGTTCTTAGTGACATAAAATAAGTAACTTTTGTTATTTAATATATAATAAAATTGACAGCTGCAGATTACATGAACTTGTAGAAACTTTTTCTAGCTGCCAGATATGTTCATTCATAAGACAATTGCGGCAGAGTTATTATACTATTCTAAAAAAAAATGCTCATCAAGGAGAATTGATGAAAAACCTATTGATTGACCTGGCTTTGAAGTGTGGCTCCAATTATGGAAGATAAAGGATACAAAACGGGACGTCTGGAAATGATTAGTCACTGAATTTGGTAAATGCGACAAGTTAAAAAAGAGATATTAGGTGCACAGACAAAAATAGCGAATAATTAAAGGAATCGCATGCTTTCAAAAGCCAGATTGCATATTAAATTATAATTGACTGAAACTAGCTTCTATAATATATAATATAGTTAAAAGTTATTATTTGTGGGTTATTATACACGATCATGAATATGAATAATCTTTTGGATTTTCTCTTCCAGAATATGAAGGCATTGATTTGCTCCCCGGGTTGGTGGGGTAACATGGTCTCTACCCATGACCTATTTCCAGACGAAATGTTGATCTCATTACAGCTTTCACTCTACACTTTGCCACGCCGTTTTAACATCCCCATTTGATTCAATCTCTATTTATTTACTGACACTAATCTCGTATGAAAAGCTTGTAGCCGAGCGCCGCTACATCAAATTCATTCAATCTCACTTTGATTGGAGGTGGGTTTTTTGTTGGTACTTTACTATGTAAATATAATAAATGATTAAAATGTAAGGGGATTAAGAACGATAAGGTAGGAGAACTACAAATATATTTGTCATTAAAGAAAGAAAAACAAAACACAATGTACTAAGAAAGCTACACCAGTGTGACCTAGGTTAGAATTTGAGCATTGGCCTTTTAAATCAGAATCTGACTCACTAACCCTGTGACCAACCTTACCGATTTTCTTACAGATCACTAAGGACTATATAAGTCTTAATTTTTTTTATGTAGTCATGAGCCATGAGTAAGGTGGATTAGATTATAAATATCAATAACAGACAAAAACAGGCCTCGTTGTATAGTGCTCAAGAGTCTCTGGTTACTGACTTACATGTCCCAGGTTAGATTCCCGGGTGGTATCGGGGGATTTTTGTTTTTAGAAAGAGGAATAATCCTAATTGTAACCAGTGTTTGGTTAGTCCGACTTAAAATCTTAATTGGTATCTCTCCTAAACAATTCCACTATCATCATTCCCTCATCTCATCGGGCTGCGAAAAGGATGTGCGATTAGTACATTTGGGAATCCCCTGAGAAACGGTACATTAGTACTGGCTATTCTTTCTGTAAACTAAGACATGCCATTATTATTAATATAAATATGATATTAAAAATCAAGGAGGTTCTTTCAGTAGTGTTTATTGTAGCTCTAATGGTCAATGGTAATATGCAAGGAGGATTAAACAAGAGTTTTCAATACATTTTATAACCATGTCATTCGCTGGAAAGAGGAGAAGAAGATTATGCAGGAGTATTTACTATATTCGGTAACCGTAGCAATGGCTAGCGAAAAGAATGACTATACAGGTATCTTCGTTATATTTTTCCATCTATGAAGATCTTTTTAAATGTACACTCTTTATTGAACCGAAGTTACGGAGGCCAGAATAGAATAGAACCGTATCTTCTTTCCTATGATCTCACACTAGATGCTCACAATCACTAAAATATAGTTATTGGTTAGTTTATCTATATTTTGGTCTCGTTACCTCCAATTTCAGAAAGAGTCCCACCAAGTTTCACAGCTAGCGCGCGTACGTCTAGTACTTTATTTACGATGTCTCAGACAAAAAAACAAATAACACAAACTGGGCCAAAAAAATTCTTGAAATATCTAAGAAGGAGAATAAATAGATAAATGCGAAAGAAAAACAAACAGAGAAGAACGAATGTAAATATGTATTACATAGGAGTTGAAAATGAAACAAATTTAGAAAGAAAATGTGTAGAACAAGCTCAAAGAATCAGAGAGAGAGAGAGAATAGTAAACAACACAACAAGAACATGACTAGTAAATAAATGTGCGCGGAATGTTTATTACTATGATGAAAGCTCGAGGTAAAACAATTGAAGTGGAGGCACGGAGTAATGACAGCAATTTGCCGAAAATAAATGAACGTACAAAAAACAAAAATAAAAGATAAGAGATCTCATAAAATTGGACATCAAAAATTGTAATGAGGAAAGCACGTATTTCAAGCAGACAATGTAATTAAATAATTTTTACGTTGTAATGATCAAAACAATGCTGGGGGTCATTATTTATTTTAATCATTATGTTGATATTTATAGAACGTATACTTATAAAAGGCCAGGCTAATCTACAGTGTCTACATATACGGAATTTTTAATATCACATTTACGTTTTGTATATTGATATCTTCCCTAAAAAAAAAGACAAGAGGTTTCTAAAAGATCTATTTTTTTTACTTAAATTGTTTTAAACGGCTTAATCTAAGGTGGCAGGGAACAGAATTTTTAATATCACATTTACGTTTTGTATATTGATATCTTGCCTAAAAAAAAGACAAGAGGTTTCTAAAAGATCTCTTTTTTTTTACTTAAATTGTTTTAAACGGCTTAATCTAAGGTGGCAGGGATTAGAAAAGATGTTTAGAGGAAGTGTACCCACATGACCGTGGCGAGAGAATGGAAAAAAAAAATACAGTGATACTAATAAATCACCACCACCAAATGCACCAGGCCAAGATTTGAACCTTGGACCTTCCAGTCGCTGGCATTCCAATATATTACGATCCGGTTTACTAATTAAAATACCAGAAATATATAGTGAAGCGTTTTTACACTTTTCTTCCAACAAATGCGGGTACACTTAATCTAAAATGTACCTTACTCATTCTTATCCCATTAGGGTAAATATCTGGGTAATCTGGAGAGGAAGTGAAACTCGCAAAATGAAATTACTTAATCAAAGGGCTGAGATGAGGAGGCCATAGATTAAGCAAAATGTACCAGAATTGTCGTAGAAAGAAATTGAGTAGTAAACATCTTCCATGAGCCCAGTGCACTCGGATGGATTTGAACCCCGACATCTACATAAGTGGAGATAAAAGTGCACAATGTGGGTCAAACATCTCGAAACACACTGCCATCTCTTCAGGAATATATGTTAAGTTTTTTCACGTTGACCACGACTTGAATCCGTTAGGAGTAACCGGAAACTTAATGGGTTTGGAACTATGAAGGTGGAGATTTTTAGAAAAAAATATATCCGCACAAACGTAGATAGAGAATTGAAAACAACGTAAGCAGAAACCACTTAATCCCACCCAACAGGGTCTTAAACTCTGACTATTTCTGATCCAGGAAGGACATGCGAGGTTGATGCCTTGGTCCACGCACCTATCGAAGTTGGTTATGCAAAGTTAATTTTGTAGTTCGTGTACAATATTATTTAACCTAAGATAGAACGAAATATTTAAAAACAAATCATAAAGTATCAGAATATAATATTAACTTTCCATTCAATAACTGAATTCACCCTGTCATAAAACGTTCTATAAATTGTGTTCCAACTGTTGCGGGACGGATTGGAAGATCGTCACCCGAGAATGGAAGTGTTCTATCTCCAAAATTGTTAAATTTGAGATATTTGGTGTTTCCGTTTATTTAGAATGCATATGACTCACCTGCGGTGAAATTGAGACTACTGTATAATTACTTATGAAGATACAAACTCGAGTGGTCTTCTAATAACATTGATTTTATACACAAGGTCAAACTGCAATGCTCTTTTACGCAAAAGTGAAAAATTGGACATAGAACACTTGCATTCTCGGGTGACGAGATACAGAAGATGAGCGTTCCCACGACCCACTAGGACTAGTGGTTCGATTGAGGTTTGGCGGGATGCCTACAACTCAGGCGGTCATCTTGTTGGTTTGGAACTACCTCAACCGATGGCGCTGCTTGTACAAGAGCGGTCAGCGTGCGAGCTAAGCGCCACAAGGCTCAAGGTTATTTCGGCCTGGAATTCAGGCAACCCGTCAAGCCTCTTTAGCGGTTCCAATTCGCAGCTCTCAGACCGACGAGTTTCTGTAACACGGTCTGAAGCTCAAGCTTCTAGACCTGGCTCCAAAATAATATGGGGAATATTGAGACTATAAATTATGTACCTACATTTAAAACCTAACTAAATCAATATTTAAAACTATGTCTATGTTAAGGTTGTTTGAGAAAGTTCCTTGAGGTTGGCGAAGGAGTATTTACCAAACTTGAGTGTACTCTTGTATTATAATTTTGATGTTTTTTTGAATAATAAATATTACAAATAACCAATATAAACATTTTTCTATGAAAATATGGATATTAAATCTCAACTTTATATGACCAAATACATGACAATAAAAAAAAATGTAGAAAATTCTATCTTCAGCTGAAAGAAGAGCTACCTTTCAATGGTCCACTTATCTCACTTTTGAGGTCAGAATGAAATTGATGTATTAATAAAAATAAAGACCCAATTTTTCAAATTTTGAACCAGCATCTCACTAGATCAACGTTGACAAGAAGATGGAGATTATAATCTGATCCGGCCGCGTTAGGGATAGTTTTTAAATGTAGTTTTTTTCTCCTTTCCCCCCAAGTCAATGCGGATGAATTTGCTCATTAGTTGCCCTCCTCATTCCCAAAATTAGGATAATATTATTTGCCTTATTTGTATAAAAAAGCCCCAATAAAATAAAAACACATATTTCAACTTTGTGGTTTCATTTTGAAATGTTTTATATAAATATTTTACGGTGGTTTATTTTTTCATTGGGAGCGTATGTTATTTTGTTATTTTAAAACTCAATCTTTTATCCACATTATTTAATTTAAGTACATCACCTAACCCTCCTACCCCAGGAACTAATACCCTTGTCATTGTTAGGGGTGGAGACGCGACCAAAGATAAAAGTAGCAAGATACGAAAAGGGTTTTGTCTTTAATATTTTTTTAATCTCTCCCCCCATTATATTTAATTTTTATAATTGTATTTAACTTAATGTACACTTACCGAGCCAACTGATAGTATCAGCACATGACTTATAAACTAATTTAAATTTAGAACAGACAGAACATCCACCTCCCTGCCATTAATTAATAATTGTGGAGAGGAAAACTAATTATAGCATTTAAGATATTTTTTTCGGTCATGCCATGAATTGATCCCAGAACCTTTAACTCTGTGAGGAGACAGGCTACCAACTGAGCTAAGATGTCGGAACATTTGATGTTGCTCCTCTGTTGCTTCATTCTCACCCTCACGGAGCCGTGCTCCTTAGATTCTCCGTCTTTTTCTTTCTCGCGTTTCCTCGGAGAGAGAAGTAATACGATCGTTGAAAAAAAAAATTAAATTCAAGATTTTGATGGGTGTTGACGTTTCATGACCCTCTGAACCCGAAAAAGTTGTTTTCGTGATGTCATCCATCTGTCTGTGTGTCTGTATCTTTGATTAGAGCCGAACCCATTTTACTGATTAGGTTAAAGCGTGATATCAAGGGTTTTCATAAGGTTACGGTATTCAAAGGGAATTTAGAACCATACATCTAGCCCTAAAATTAAGGATAGCGTATTTAGAGGTTAAAATATAAAAAAAAATCTCTCAAAATTTTCTGTAAAAAGTATTACTAAAATCTGTATACAGGCACTGTTTATTATTACAAACAAAAATGCGCATCTAATTTTGGTATGAAAATTACTTTCAAGGTATTTTACATAAGTGGACATTTACAATTTCAACGGTGACCTGGTGATCTATGGGTAAGGTGTCAGACTTCTGTGCTGGGGGTCTGGGGTTCAATCCTCGGTCCTGGCACAGATTAATCTGATTGCCAAACCCTTCCTTCACCTCTGACAAGACGTGTATTAATCACAAGTTGTGAATGTGGGGAGTGCCAGGCCTCCACCGTGCTTTAGATTCCACGTTAAACTGTAGGTCCTCCATTTCATATCCCAAACATCCTACCATTACACATCAGTGTAAGTGCGTATAACCCGAACGGGTAGTAATACGCGTTGCTAATTATAATAATACAATTTAGATCATATTTCCGCAACTCTTTGAAATACGAAATAACTTATCATTAAATATTTTTATTAGTATTAAAACTAAACATTTGTATTAAAGAATATTTTATAAAATCCTAACTTTCCAAGTTATAGGTAAATATATTTTTTCAACACAGACCTTAGGGAAATGGGTACTTGAAACATTGTACAGAACAAAAAATATGAACATTTAACAATAATGTATGTGCTATTTGGTGAAATATGATGTTATTTTGTTCCCCCATTATGTTTCTACAACAATGTCTATTATTTTGTTTCACATATCTTAAAATTTATAAGAATAATTCGGACGAAGTAAAGAGAAATTTTGTGTGGTGCACTATATCACTTATTTTCTGTTATTTAGTTAGCTTAATTTTTATTTATGTTGTTGGTACTAATGGCTACTTTGGTTTCCAAAAGCAAATAATAATTATGATGCCTACTCTTAACTTAAACAATGAGTGTTGCCAAGAGGCGACCGTTTGGCTTGAGCGTAACCACTTAGCAATGGGAAATGTGTATAAAACAAATTATTAAATCATTCCAATAATAGACCAGCTTGACCTCAGGGGTCTTGGGATTAAGTTCTCACCTCGGAACACGATGTTCCTGGGTTCAAACCCAGCCGGGATCGAAGGATTTTTCTTGAGCGATAAAAATCCGTAGCACAAATTCCTTTGGAGGGGAAACAAAACCGTCGATCCCATGTTGATTGTGGCATGAAAAAGAACCATGGAACGTATATGAAAATACCTTACCTGGCAAAATTGGTAGGCCATCTCGCCATCGCTCATAGAAATTCTCATGTGCTGATATATTAAGCTGGTTCTGAAAATGCACGTTAAATACCTTAAATAAATAGAAACAAAATATACCAGCATCTATGGTCAAGAGGTCTAAGGTGTTAGGCTCGCAATAGACTGGATTACCGATAACAGAAAGGTCAAGATCGAATTGAGTATAATTCTCCACACGTTATTTATAACAATAGTTTTTAACTCCCTACTCCACGATAATGAGGACACTTTCCTCAAATTACCTACCTCATTCTTAACCCATAGATTAATCCGTTAAATAACTCCTATGTTAAAATGCGTAAAATTAAATTATCTTAACCATACAAATAGCTTCAAATTATGTTATGATAAATAGTTTTTTTCTTCAAAATATATCGCTTAAAATAAGCTTAGTTCCTCTATTAAACTGCCCTGTCGCCTTATCCAGACGTTAAAAAATACAGACGAGGCTTCATTATTTATAACCTGGATTCATTAATTAATATTTTATGACGACAGTTGCAGCCTAATTGGGCCTATTAAGTTATTTTAAAATTATATTTGAATAAATGGCCCATGGTTCTAATAAAATTCATTGTATGGTTCCCCCGCTATGGACTACACCAGACATATTATACGGACGACGATCACACATGTAGTACAGATGTCCCCAAAGAGAAATTCCACATACTGTCTATTATCACAAACTATAAATCCTCGTATCTGAGAAACTTTATTTTCGCACCATGCTATACTACCTGCACATCTACACACATGTTTTAATTATATAAATGGAATATACGATGGGTAAGGTAGAATATATATGAAATATATACAAATTTGTGTGAAGTGAGTAGTAAAACCTGTAAGAAAAAATCCTAAGCCCATCCGGCTGAATCTCTACCTCCTTATCACCGGCGTATTAGAATAGAGAAGGCTGACATTTAGGTCGGCGTGGCCACCGATTCGGGTGTCTGAGAAATGTATTACTAAATATAGCCACGAACCAGATAGTACCAGCCCTAATGCTTGTGTGGGATAGTTTGAGTCATGTATTGCATTATTAGGTGAAGTTAGTTTATACATTAATTGTGTTGATATAAGCCTGCTATAAGATTTACGCAAAGCACCAAAGATTATATTTAATAAGCCATATTAATACTGGATTCGTTATTCACACTACTTGAGTACTAGTTTCATTTTATGAAAATAATCTATTTTACATACAAAGCGTGTGTAAGATTGTACTATGTTATTTTACTACAATCAATTTTTAACTAACCAATTATAACTTAACTTTTAATTTGTATTTATTGAGAAATGAGAATAAATGTTATTTTTATTTTATTCCACTTATTTTTGAATAATATATATATATTATTAAATCTTGTAGCTTCACAAAATACTCTTAAACAAGAACGGTTTCAAGTTTAATGGTCAGTCCCCCCCGTATAAAAATCCATGGTCCCGGGGTTCGATCCCCGGTGCTTCTAAAATGTATGTGAAGCAGTGGGTCTGGAACGGGGTCAAACTCACCTTCGCGAGGACAAATGAGGAGCTACTTGGTTATAGAAATAGCAGCTCCGGTTTGGAAAACTTATATTAATAGGCAGAGAACTCGTGTTGACATATGACACCCTCTATACGCAGATGTTGGCACCATCATAGCTAACGACGGTGGCTGCTCGCTCGCTTGAGCGCAATTGTGAGATGAAATGAAGGACCTACAGTTTAACGTGGAATCCGAACCACGGTGGAGGCCTGGCATTCCCCACATTCACTAACAGCTATAAAAGTAAGGTAATACTAGATATACTTTCACGTAATCATACGTCAAGTCATGTAATCTGTGAATGTCAATTTTGAAATATATTACTAATATCTAAAAAATAACACTAATAATACATCAAAATGTAATCATTGTTGACCGAATAAAGTATGTTTGTATTTTCTAAAAGTTTATTCCTACTAACTTTCTACTAATTTAACTGATATAGACTTTTGATAAACTTTTTAAAAAATTACAAGGAAGAAAGGTTTGATATTAATTTTAATTCTAATTTAGAAGTATTAATTAATTAATAGCTCAGTATTGGTTGCTAATTTAAACACCTAATTAAGACAAATGCTTAGAAACCTAGTCACTTTTTGTGCAACTTTCATGAATAAATCAGTTTCTAAAAGTCAGAACGGAACGAAAACTCATGGAACTAGCCGTCTTTCGTAAGTTGGCCGCGGCCATGATGAAAACCGTGGTATCACTTATTTTCATATTTTATTTTTTTACATCTTAGCAAAATAACGTTTTATAACCGAAAGAATCTATATGCGAGGGATATAGAAAAGAGTTTAGAGGGAATGAATCTGCATTCGTGTGGAGAGAGGATAAAAAAAACAATATTTAAAAATCCCATATAGGCAGCCACCAACAGCGGAACTGTGTGAGATTCGAAACTAGACCCCGACCATTCAATCCAGTGTGTCGCGGGACTAGCACGTTAGATCAATACGGGCTGGTATTGTTTTAGTTCTTGTCGATGACAGTGGTCTTACTGACCTTGAAAGTCGGCTACAGAATAATCTATAAATATGTGTTTTTATGTCTTGAGAATGGTTATGACTTAGAGCCACTTATTTCTTTAGTTTTATATTTATATTAAACTTTAATAATTTTTTTGTCTGCGCTTTAGATTACATGAATACATATTTACTACACATGATTTCTAGTTTTCATTTATTTTTTAACAAATTATTTGAATGTATATTTTAAGTAAACAATATCTATGTTCTCTAATTAACTACCCCGATTACATAACACGATACATTTATTTAGAAACATAAATATTAAACCTACGATTACCTCTCTTTTTAGTACAGTATAAATATAAAAATAACTAACTTCTTTAACTATAATTTTAGAAAACAATCTAAATAATGTAAATAATGTTTATACAACACGAGCTAAGGATTATTAGAGTCTGGAACCACGCACGTGGTGAAATCCAAAAGGGCCGCACTTTCTCAACAGGCTAGCTCCAATTAGCTTCGACATGACCGGGATTCAAACCGATAAACTCCTCTAAATGTAGCTAAATTCCGAACCAGGCAGGCTTTCAGTCTTGTCCGCAGAAAAATATCAATTAAGTTACAAATTCCCAATAATCATATTGCAATAATTGTAAAAACCTGATAGGACAAGTCAAATGTTATTAGATCTACTTTCTTATACATGCACCCGGGAAAATTTTGCTCCTGTATTATTATTATTATTATTATTATTATAATTATTATTATTATTAGCACCGGGTCTTACTACCCGTTCGGGTTATACGCACTTACGCTAATGTGTAATGGTAGGGTGATTAGCGGAACGGTGTGAGATTCGAAACTAGACCCCGACCATTCAATCCAGTGTGTCGCGGGACTAGCACGTTAGACCAATACGGGCTAGTATTGTTTTAGTTCTTGTCGATGACAGTGGTCTGTCTTACTGACCTTGAAAGTCTGCTACAGAATAATCTTTAAATATGTGTTTTTATGTCTTGAGAATGATTATGATTTAGAGCCACTTATTTCTTTAGTTTTATATTCATATTAAAATTTAATAGTTTTTTTGTCTGCGCTTTAGATTACATGAATACATATTTACTACACATGCTTTCTAGTTTTCATATATTTTTTAACAAATTATTTGAATGTATATCTTAAGTAAACAATATCTATGTTCTCTAATTAACTACCCCGATTACATAATACGATACATTTATTTAGAAACATAAATATTAAACCTACGATTACCTCTCTTTTTAGTACAGTATAAATATAAAAATAACTTTAACTTCTTTAACTATAATTTTAGAAAACATTCTAAATAATGTAAATAATGTTTATACAATACGAGCTAAGGATTATTAGAGTCTGGAATTACGCACGTGGTGAAATCCAAAAGGGCCGCACTTTCTCAACAGGCTAGCTCTAATTAGCTTCGACATGTCCGGGATTCAAACCGATAAACTCCTCTAAATGTAGCTAAATTCCTAACCAGGCAGGCTTTCAGTTTTGTCCGCAGAAAAATATCGATTAAGTTACAAATTCCCAATAGTCATATCGCAATCATTGTAAAAACCTGATAGGACAAGTCCAATGTTATTAGATATACTTTCTTATACATGCACCCAGGAAAATTTTGCAGCTGTAGTTTTCTACAAAGGGCTGACAATTTTGACATGTTATATAGTAAGGTTTTGTAAATTCTTGTTTCTATAATTTAATTCGTAATAATATTTATAATATTCATGAATCTTTCATACCACATTTAAGTAGGTATTTAAAATATAATTTTAATTTTCAGATGGAAAGTATAGCTATCAACTTTTATGTTTAAATTAAGTTTTTATTATTAATGGTTACATCTAAGAATATATAGCACAGCCAAGATAAAGTATGCAAAATTAGAAAGTGTTCTATTGTTTTGTGAACGTCCCTGTACAGGACCAGTCACGATTGTTGAGCAAATGGTTACAATTTGTTCCACCCCACCCCTCCCACCGATTACCTTAATTTTCTAAATCGTTCCAAAAGCTATTATTTAAATTCCATTCTCCATTGTGACCAGACATGTGGGAATTAGAAACAACACATATACATATACACGTACAAAAGATATTATTTTCATTCATAAAAAAAAAATACAGAAATACTGTGATTTTAAACAATAGCCATGTTGTTATTTTAATTGGTTTTATTGCTTCTTTTGTATTTTAAAATAAGAAAGGAATGTTTATTATACTGAAATATTTATCATAGTTTTGTTGCCTAGATAAAGGTTTTGTGGTGTGAAGGTGAAAGGAAAATAGTTTTAGCTATTTTCTTGTGTCTTGTAATAATTTTTTTCCTCCTTCAAAAAACTTCAAAGTTAAACACAAAGAGAAAAATCAAGATTTAGCTAGCGGAACATATTAATTTGTTTTATATCTCACGTCTACTTTTCGATACAAGTTTATTTTAGTAGCAAAATATATACTTACATCCTATTCTCCATTTTAAAAATTCAACGGACTTGTGTGATTGATCATTGTCTGCCCTCGTGTCTATCAACACTATGAATGTAAAAACCGAGACAAATAAACCGGAAATAACTTAACATTGTTCAATTTTTCATAGTTTTTAATGTAATTTCTGTAAATAGTAAGTATTACGCTTATATAAACGTTTGGTATTGGCCAAATTTATTTTAAAAACACACCTAACAACGATTGAAAACCAAGATTTTCCGATAAATTTAACATTACAAATCATGCCTTAATTTTACCACGTCATCCTACTTGTAAATAACACGTAGTACTCAGGTTTTTCTAGTTTTAATCCCAGCTCAGTAAATCAGCAGACCCCATATCATTTTACTCTCTGACCACCCGCTTCAGTGGCTGAACTGTCTTAGGAGTCACTCTCGTGTTAGATTAGCTTGCAGATGACGTAGAGATCGGGGTTCGAATCCCGAATGGGTCAATTGAAGACGGCTTTTCCTAAATGGTCTCCTCCTCTCATTTCACGTATATTCAATTAGATTACCCCATTAGAGTAATTATATAGGCGTATAACCTGAACATGTAATAAGATGAGCTGACAAACAAAAGCTCTCCAACTAAAGTGAACAAATCTAATTTCACCGCTAAATATTTTAGTAAATTAGTGTGAATTGAACCTAGGACTCCATATCAATAGGAATATATTTTAAGGGTTGAAACACCTCTAAATATAATGTTGACACAAAAAAACAAACAATTAGGCATGTTTTCAGAACTAGAAATTAGTTTTTAGAGTCTGTACAAAAATAAAATTGAAATGTAATAGTGAAAAAGCCAATAACACTACTTATACGCCTGTGTGCTTGACTGGTGTGCCTAGCTCTGAGTTCTGGAGGTCAAAACTGTGTTTAGTTCTGGTCAAGGGCGCTAAAACGTTTTTTCTCATAGGAGTGGTTTTCTATTCTATTGGTGAGTGAATTTCAGTTAATTTCTTACTATCCACACCCTTACACCTGCCCTTGTTTACATTCAGTTCTAAATGCACTATCATATCAGCAAAGAATTACAAACTACAGTAGCCCCATGGCTTCTTTGGTGCTGACTGACAGTTCACAGCTGACTTCTGACGGTCAACATTTACAGATCATATGGTTCGGCGTAGGGATACATAATTTGGTCTGGTAGCTTTTCAAAGCCGTCAACTGTCAGCTGTGAGCTGTCAGTCAGCACCAAAGAAGCCATGGGGCTACTGTAACATCTCTATAATATATAGAGCAACTAGTAGTACCCCAACCATTAATTTCGTTACGATACATTTTATATAATTCCTTCAGTTAAGTTCGGGACCTTTGACTCGCTGGGTGGATGCACTACTGACTAAAAATAACGTGTAGGGTTCTGTCCCTACATCGTAAATAGTGACCCTTATGTTAAACGTACCAATAAAAAAAATGCTAATATACCTTATTTTATTTAACAGTTTATATGGTTCACTAGATCTATTTTAATGCATTCATATGCCAGATAATATGTTATTTAGCTGTCGCTTTATGATATAGGAAGCTAAACTACAGATTACATCAAGACACAAAATGAAATTGTTTTTGAAGATTTATTTGAAAGGTAGCCTGCTGTACATTACGTAATCACATTACACATAAAGCCCCGAGAGAAGCACTCAGTAGACCAGTTTGTGGACCTAGCTATTAAGAACAGCACTAAAAACCTTTATTAATTACATAAATAGAGCACCTACATCGGGTACACTTGAGTTTACTCAAACATAGACCCTTGAAAATAGAAGCGTTAATGTGACAAACAATTGTTTCCTTTTTTTATATTCTAGAAATTAGAATTAACATGGTGGGTGGGTGTGCCTTTAGTAACATTTGAATGGACTTCTGTGTTAGAGGTCTGGGGTTAAATCCTCGCCCCATCACAGATTTATCTGATTGCCAAACCCTTCCTTCACCTCTGACAAGACGTGTATTAATCATAACTTGTGAATGTGTAGAATTCCAGGCCTCCACCGTGGTTCGGATCCCACGTTAAACTGTAGGTCCTCCATTTCATCTTACAATCACACTATCATTACCTATTAGCGTAAGTTCATACAACCCAAACGGGTAGTAATACGCGGTGATGATGATAATTATAATAATAATAACCTTTGAAGTGATGGATTTGGACCAAATTTGGTGCCGCCTTAGGCTATATTTTTGATATTTCAGAATCTTCATTTTGGGATCAGAATTGTTGGTAGTAGTTATAATTGATGAAAAATTCTGAGCGTGTTTGATGCTATAAAAGTAACTTTAATAGTTTTGTTGCATTTTTAAAGTTAGCATGTTTTTATTGTTGCTGACAGAATTTAATGATACCAGCTTTAAACCCCAAACAAAGTGGTTCCTTAATATGTTATTAATATAATTATAATTATTCTATATTACCTATATTAACAAGACCAAGGTTGTATTTATATATTAAAATGTCCCTATGAACATTATAAAAAGTTTGAAGGTAATCGCGGAAAAATAGTAACTATTATTTATTTTAAAATAAAATAAGACTTTAATTCACTTGATTATGTGACTTAGATTTTTGACATGAATTTATTTATGAATTCCTGACCAATAGTTCTTCAATTAAGAATCACTGTCTTTTATATATTAAACAATTTTGAAATTTAATCTAAAATAGTACGATTAAGTGACAAAAATGGCAAGCTTAGAGCTAAAATTCAACCGAAAACTTTTTGTTTTTTCAATCTGTTCGTTTATAATTCCCTTTGCAATTTCACGATTTTAAATCGATTTCTTTTTAAATATCCTTTTTACAACGTAAGATTATGAATACATTATTATTGGAATTGGTCCAATGTACGAGTTTTCCCATATCAAATTAAAATTAATGGAGCCAGAATGCGCGTGATTGCTAAAGTGTAACAAAGTCTTGCAAACCGGCAAAGCTTCGTGACCGGTCGCGAGAGAGACCGATGATACACGAGATCGAAAGAAAATCGCACGGCGCGCATGGTGAAAGTACTTCCGGTGAAAGCAATGATGGGTAGGGGGGAAATAAATTTCTTTGTTATAAGAAAACTAGCAATGCATACATACAAACCAAAACAAACATACACACAATCGTACATAAATTTATATCGAATAATGAATGATAAATATATATTTGGTATTCGATTTCCAGGAAGTCTTAAAGAGGTGGAAGGGAGGGGGTGGGGGGGACTGTCGAAAGAGTGAGATTAAAGAAAGTGTGCTTTATTTGTTAGAAACACTGTGACTGAAATTCTATAGTGGATTCACAATAACTATGCCCTTTTCTATCATTTGAACAATTCGTACAAAGAGTTTATTTAACTCTCATTCACTTGATAACATGTAATGTCGATTTGACAAGTTTAGTACAGTGACCTCTCTAGTTATTTATTGCAAACATTGGCTGAAAGAAGCCAATAGCGACCTTTTCGGAAAGAGGTATTTGATTAGTTATACTAACTTATATTATCAATCAAAATTGTTACCAAATGCTTATAATGACACTTCAACAAGGGTTATTTTATAATTGGCTTTTTCGCATGTTTTTAAAAGAACAAAAATTTGAATAAAACTTTTTTTTTGTGATGTGGTTGTGGCAACATGAGATGTTATAAGTATATGAAATAATAAATTTAAAAGTAATATACTTACACTTTTTGTTATAACTGGCCACAAAAAAAATACAATGTTATAGAAAGAGCCATACAAAATATTAGTTTAAAAAAAGTTTCTATTTGGAATAAAGCCCATGAACACAGCCGAAGATGGTTTGTATGACGTCATCAACCACCCATGTTTTGGCTGGTTCTCTATATTAATTTATGAAGATAGCGCAGCATTTTGGAAGCTCTCGTTTGAAAATAATTTTTAGGTGAATCACAGAAGCTGCTAACAAACATAAACAAAATCCAAACGGTTATTTTATAAGTTCGTGTTTCATTAATGTAAAAACGGCTAAAAGATAAAAACAAATTTAAAAAAAATTGTTTTGACTGCTAAAAGTGACAACAACCCAACATATTATATGGTCTTGCAACTCATATGGTTTGGTGAATGCATAGCTCTGTTGAATCTTGGTTTTTATAAAAGTAGTTTTAGTTGTTTTTAAAATCAAGCTTATTCGTGCCTTACGAATAGGCAAACTAACGAGTTAACTTTCATACGACCGTGTTGTAGTTAACATAAGATTGACTGTTCATCATAGAGCCAGTTTCATAGTCAAATTTTGTACGACTCAAGTGCGGCGCTACACTAAATACAAGACGTCACCTACCTGAACTTGAATGGAATGGGCCAGTTTCATATGCGAAACTGGCCCATTCAATTTTGGTCAAGGTAAGTGTCTTCTTGTATTTAGTATCGACTCGCACTTGAGTCGTACAAAATCTGACTATGAAACTGGCCCTAAGTGTGTAATCTACCATACTTAAACCTATAATTTGACTATGAAACTGACCCTAACTGATGAAACTAGATTATTTGAAATACTGGATAAGGCACTAATAGAATAGTTGAAATAAGTTAGAATTATTTTTTAGCATCGCGTTCTGGCTATACACTTATCTACTAATTACGCTAATGGGCTAGGGATGAGTAGGGTGAATTTAGGGGAAGTCTTACCGCATTTTTGTGGAGAAAGAAAGAGAGGAAAACCCACCCTCAGTATACCTGACTAGGATCGAACCACGATCTCCCCGTCATCAGTAGTCTAATCTATTGCGAGAGTGACGCCTAAGACCGTGCGGCCAAGGAAGTGGGTTTTGGAATAATTTAATTGACAAATAATGGGGGTAAATATTAGGAAAAATTGGTTAGTTTGATGTCTATTCAGAGTGATACAATAATATTTAATAATACTATCTAACATTATTTGAAATAGTATATCTTATAAGATAATTTCAAGCAAGCATGTACAACAGCTTATTATGTTTTACCGTTTTATCATGTTTCAAAATGTGAAGGATATATTCTATGTTGCGTTATTACATCAATTAAAAACACGTTATTAAAAATAAGTTTTACTATACTATAAAACAAATAATTTAATGAAGGCTAAACACGGATGTGTATACCTATTCTTATATTTATGTTGCATACCTATACCACATATTTAATAAATGGTCATGACTTATAACACTAGTAGCTTGACAAGCCTATATCTTGTACAAATTTATCAAATAAACAAAACCTACTTTATATAAATAAATGAAATATTCCACCATCTTTACCCAGAAAAATAATATACATTTTCAGAAACATTAAAAAAAATTANTTTAATGTTTCTGAAATATATGTATATATATATATATATTAGTCGAGAGTAAATTAGCACGAATAAGAGAAAATATATTTTTGTTTCAATATTCTAATGATAAATTGTAACGTATTTAAACCCAGCCTAGTACATAAACTGAGGTCTCTGTATTTAATTTTATGCAATTATTCATTCCTGCGTTGTGTAAGTCTATCAATAATTTACCAACTTTTCGGAAATGTTTGTTTATGTATCTATCATGTGGTGCTTACAAAACATTATAGTGAATACGTTAGGTTTACAATTTATCATTAAAATGTTGAAACAAAAACATATTTTCTCTATTATCTGTGCTAATTTACTCTTGACTATAGAGATGATTAAACTGACAAAAACCCGCTTCGGTGGTCACATGGTCTAAGGCACTACCCTCGCAGTGGACTAGACTGCCGATGAATGGAAGATTCAGGTTCGAATCTCGGTCGGGTGTACTGAGGGTGGTTTTCCAAAATTGTTTTCCACCCTCCCTCCATGTAAATGTGGGTACACTTCATCTTAATATAACTTTCCTAGTCCCTTAAACCATTTGTGTAAATAGTACATAGCGTATAACCTGGACGGGTAGTAAGAGGCGTTGCTAAAAATATAGCTGTCAAATGTTTCTCTTAACGTAAAAAAAAACTAAAGACAGCTCCGTAAACTTGAATGAGTACATAACGTTGATATGATAGGTCGGTTTAACTACCCGCAACGGTGGGCACGCGGACTAAGACACCAGTCCCAAAAAGTCCAGCTGTTAGTAATGAAGAGGTCGGGGTATGCTGAAGGTAGATTTTTCTTGGATGTTTTCCCACCCTACCTTCATGCAAATTCGGGTACAATTCATCTAACTTCTTAACTTCCTCCTGCCTACCTTTTTCAGTGTAAATATTTGGAAAGCCTGGACGTGGAGAAAGGTAAGAAAGGGGGGCAGGAGAGGAAAGTAGACCAACTACACTCAAGGTACCGGGAATAGTTAATTCTGTTGGCCTCGAAGTTTCGTAAACATTTGAACAAACTATTTGAACAGAGGAACTCCCAACAAAGCGTTAATATGAACAAAGCATGTGATGGCGTCCGAACATTCTGAAAGAAATAGTCAAGACAAATCAGAGAGGAAGCGTGTTTTGTATTTGATAGACAAAATGGAAGGCAGTAATTTTTAAATTGATCCAAACAGAAGTGTAAATTATAATACTTATCTCGTGTCGTAACACTTTCCAGTGTGTTTACAAATTTGAATACTCAACCGGAAATTTCTAAAACTGAGCTACATCATAACACAACTTTTTTTTTTGTATACAAACATTTCTAATACTGTGATTTTAATGATTTAGGGAACAGGGTTCGAGTATCGGTCCTTATAACTGATATTTACACGTGTGTTTACTTTGTGTGATTGCATGAATTTACTTTCACAAACATAATCTAACTGTCGAGAACAATTGTAAGGATTTTTTTAAACTCTAGTCGCTAGATATATTGTTAGCTCTGATAAAAACAGCGCTTATGTCATGTTGTTTCAATATATAATAGTTTCGAGTTTTACAAAGACTAGGCATCGTATCCAGGGTAAAAATTGCCCATGTCCACTTTCTTGCTTGTTCAAATCGCAAGTTTTGTAGTAAAGCTCAGGCTGCTCAAACTTTTCTACAAATATACAGATAAAGACAGATTTTATTTTATACCTCACATATCAATGACATCGGGAACCCTTTCATAATAGTTTACATTCATCCATTCATTCGTTCGTTCATCCCTTCCTTCATTCATTCATTCATTCAACGACTAGCTTAGATTATGATATTTTTTTAAGTCAATACTCACACGACTTACAAACTTACTTATGGCCATCAATTGCCTTATATAAATAACACTGAAGAGAGTTTCCAATATGTTGAAACATTATGGTAATTTAAAATTTCCCTTGAACAGATATTAAAAAAAAAAATTAAAAGCTACATAGTCCGCATCCCTGGACATATTTAAAAAATATAGTGTTATTATACTTTCAGTGAGTGTTTAGAAATGTATACAATACCCGAGGACGGCCCCACTTGTTAGACGTACAACAGAGTAAAAATATGAGGCAGGGTAGGGGGTGTTTTACTTCAGTAGAGAGGAGGGGATAATAAGAAGAGATGGCGGTCTAGGGGTAAGATGTCAGACTTCTATGCTTGCGGCCGGGGCTCAATCCTCGGTACCGGCACAGATTTATCTGATTACCAAACCCTTCCTTCACCTCTGACAAGACATCTTGTGAATGTGAGGAATGCCAGGCCTCCACCGTGGTTCGGATTCCACGTTAAACTGTAGGTCCTTCATTTCATCTCACAATCACCCTACTATTACACATTAGCGTAAGTGCGTATGAACCGAACGGGTAGTAAGACACGGTGCTAATAATAAGAATAAGAAGAAGAATAGATATTGATTGACAAGTTGAAAATAGTTGGAATTTCTTTGTTTCTTCATTCCCCTACAAGTTTATATTAGCACATCTCAGAAGTGCAGAGAAAAAAAAAATTGTCGCTCAAACTTTTATTTTAGCTACCGGCACCGGTGGCCACATTAGCTTGGAGAGGAGAAGTGAAAACTACAGTGATAAATGATATGTGGATTACCACTCCCAGAGCACTTATCCGAGACTCAAATCTCTAATTCCTTGTTACTGGCAACCAGTTCATTTCAAGCCCGACGTCTTAGATCTAGTGACCACCGGTGTTGGTAAATTTGGTTAAACTAATCATTTAAAGCATTACTAATTCGTACCTAGTAACGCTCTTTTTCACTAAAAAAAAAGACATTTTCTCATAGTGGGACAACTAAAGTTTACATTTTGGCCTAAAATTCAAAACTCGATATATTTTTGGCTCATTTTTATTCTATTTGATTTCCTTACATCTTTCAAAACACACACAAGATTTATTTTGAATGAAAAATTTGTTAAGTTGGCAACATTAAAAAAAATAACCCTCACCCTGTCCCACAAACTTTTTTTTTTTTCGCGTAAAAGTAAAATATTTAAACCGCTTCATGGAAACCATCGTATAAATCAAACCACCTTCATACGCGCGTCCCGTGACTTTTAAAAAGTTGGCACCGTTCAAAGAAACGCTGTACCAACATAACTAAGATAATGTATATTTTTAAAACATCTCATGGTTTTAACCTATGAGTGGTTTCTTTCTTATAACTCGGTTTTAAAAAGAGTTTTATTTTTATTTGATAGCTTTTGATGTTATCAGTGTAAAGTATATAAAGCGTCAATAATAAATTATGTTGAATGAGCCGCGAAGGTAAATAAAACGCGTGGCTTCAAAAAGGTTTACCTTGAATAAGTTTCGAGGCAAGATAAAACCATATCTATTATGAGTCACTCGAGAATGTGTTGTCGTCAATCCTTTAAACAAGTTAATACTGCTGTGATAGCTATTTTTCATGATTAAAATGAAGATGGGAATATTTTGTAGTATCAAGTCAAGTTTAAGATCTCTTTATTTTAATAAGGGACCTGCTTTTTCATTTGAACGCTAAATTATATATATTTTATTTGAAACCCTTTTGATTATTTTTGCATTCATTGTCTTTGGGCCTGCTACTCGTCTTGGCTATCCGCATATTTTCATCAATGGTATAGAGAAGAGTAAGGTAGAATTTAGATTAAGTCTTCCCGAATTCACGCAGAGGAAAAGTGGATAATCATTTAGGAAACTTTCTTTTCCTTCAATACACTAATTTTTAACTTAAACCCCAAACTCTCCCTCTTCGTCAAATTAGACAAAACATGACTTACATCTTTGTCAATTTTCTTACTAGTGCATAATAAAATAACTCGAAAGCGACCCACTTTGGTGGCCTCATCGTCTAAGGCAGAGGTTTCCAAACTACGTCCCATGGGCCACATCTGGCCCGTCCCAAGATTATATCTGGCTCGTCCCAAGATTTTATCAAAACCCAAATTAATTGTTTCTCTTCGTTATTTCTCAATAACACAGTTTATCTGACAAGTCCAGTTTCTGTCCGCACGCGTGCTTCCCCCCATGACACCGAGCCAGAGTGCTGTCGGAATTGAAAACCCTCATTTTCAGTCGCAGAAGCCATCCCTTATACCCACAACAGAACGGATTGACTGTGACGATTTTTAGGTAGTTCCAAGTTTCCCGGAAGAGGGTTATCAGAGGAAAGTTCTGAAAGATATTACCTAATTTTTAAAATAATTATATTGGCTAATTATTATAAATATAATTTATTTGATATAAATTGAGTCATTTCTCACAGAGAAGAATCAACCTCAATCAATTTGATCAAACACTGACTTATATTGGAAGTGGTATTTTTTACAGACGTGAATGACCATATTATGACTTGAATCTAAATTTGCATGTTGAAACAAATTTTATTTGTGATCTATGCGCGCATGTCAAGGCATTCAGGGGAAAAATAATGCTACTTAAAGAACACGTGAACGTTACTTTGTCGCCGTGAAAATAGTGATCATCTTGCCACTCAGTGGAGAGGGAGTTATTTTAACGTCCGCACTTGGTTTTGCTGGTTCAGTTTGTACTAAGATGTCTCGTCCACAACAAGAAGATAAAGAGATGCTTATATTGTACGGGTACAACCGAAGTTTGAAATCTCGTAGGGCTGTAAAACACAGAAAGAAACGTGTGTGGAGTCGAAATTTAGTGTTAAAACGAAACACCGTGTCACATACTGTGACGATTTTACCTGATTAGACGCTGATGACTTCCGAAACTACGTATGAATGAAGACACCTACAAGCATATTTTGTCTAGTCTAATATAAACACAGTGAGCGTGGTTCACATGAACGAAAATGTTGAGAAAATGGATCTTCTGGTCTGGTACTACCTTATCTTGACACGGCGCACGCATGCGCAGTACAACATTCGACAAGTTGGAAGCGCAGAAAGCGATTACACGGTGCAGAAAGCAGTCGTCCGATCAGAAAATATCAAACTCGTTTGATATTTGCGCTGCCAGCTTTCTGATACGCGCGCCAATCACTTAGGTGTGTTACATGATCATCTTGCAGCGCTGCAACCTGCCACTTTCGCAGTAAAATAGGCTGACGGAGAGATTGAGACTAGAATCTCTGTCGGGTGTGTTGAGGGTGGGTTTTCAAAATGGTTTACCATTATTCTTCCACGCCAATTCGGGTACACTTCCTCCAAATATAGCCTTCCTAATCCTTAAAACCACTAGCATAATTAGTACATAAGCGTATAATCTGAACGGGTGCTAAGACGTGGGGCTAAGAGAATAAACAAAAACCTGAACCAATTCTTAAGTAACTTTTTGAATTGCGTTTCTATCGTAGGTTGGTCCTAAAGGTGTTAGGAACTAACTGAAAGGTTTACTAAAGAAGTTATTTTACAAAGGTTATATCGGTTCTAGATTGTCATTGGCATTGTTAGCCAAAGAAAACTATTTAACATAGCTATGAGAAATAATGGTCTTGTAGAGTATGCAAGAACTTTCAAACAAATATGTGACAAAGTTGCCAACCTCCAAAACTCCACATACATTTTATTGCTAAAACCATTTTCCTTAATGCATCAAAGGAATTCCACATTCAAGTGTAAATACCATCTTGAAAGAGAAAGAGTAACCTACCCATTTTTGAGAGAGAAAATATTCACCCACACCTTCAAGACCCAAACACTTTTTACCAAAATTTCTCAAAGGCCATAAATAGAGTTGGAATGTTCCTCAATTCTCTTGTTCGTGACCCCACAGCTTTAGAGTAGAATACGTTACATTCTGACATGTAGAAATTAAAAGAAATTATAGGGAGTACTTTTTTTTAAGTCATAAATCTTTTTATATTAGCGTTTTCCATGCCATAAATTGTACACAAAGACTAGTTGAACAGGTTACCCCGTTAGCGCGGTCATGATTCATGTCAAAAATTAATTAGAGCTTGAAATGTTGGTAAGAAAAGGGTGGGGGGGATGAATACCCCTCGAGACTCACCCCTCCTTCCATCCCCGGACACAAGTTGCGGTCTTCTCTACAAACCCTCTGTGGCACTTCTATCTCTTTGAATGCTCCGTCCTTATCTATCCGGGTTTCCCCTGCTTCACCAGCTTTCATTATCTCTACCTTTGAAAACGGTATGACCTTGCCTTGGAGGCAAACGTGGTTTTCATAACCCCCCATTTTTAGACCAATTTAAGAAAACAAAAAAGGGTGAAGAAGACCTTTCAATAGAAGACATATCAGGAGCTAAATGTTTATAAATACTGAAAGTAGACCACCCAAGCGTGGACAATCATATCTAGGCTTCATTTGCTACCACCCGTCAGGGCAATCCACATATATAAACTAATGGAGGCCGAAAAGGCTCTAAATGAGAGGAAATGTACATACATTTTCATGGAGGCAGAGAAGGAAACAATTTAGGAAAAAATACCCTCAGTATCCTCGGCTGGGATTCGAGCCTAAGCCGCGCGATCATCAGCAGATCATAACGAGTAAGAAGAAAAACAAGCACTGAGGTGATCGTATCGACTAACAGAGAGGTCAAGGTTTGAATCTTGACCGGATGCAAGGAGGGGGCGGGGAGGGTTCTACGTCTGATTTATCACAGAGGTTTTCCCATTCGCCTTCACATGAGGTAAAATAGCTTCTTCCTCCTTATTCCTTAAATTAGATCGTTAGTAAGAATGGTGTTTAAAGTAATGATTAAAAACAACATTACCAACCTTACACCTTGAGTTTTATTTTTGATAAATTTGTAAATTATTTTACTTAAACGATAATATTACTGAATATTAGGACGAGTATAAACGTGTGGAAAAAAGTAAATATATAGAACTTTACTTTATTTAAATAAATAAATCTACTACTTCTTCAAAAGGGAATGAGTCATGCCAAGTTAAACGAAGGGTACAGAGAAATTCACAAGTGACATAATAATAAAGAACAAAGGAGTGTTAACAATATAAACCGGGCGTATTGACTTGTTTCAGGGTCAACCCCCCCCCTCCACACTCTTAAGCCATTAACTTATTTTTATGGAAAGTACATTTAATAAAAAAAACTCTTAGTATTTTCTCACATGAACGAGGATGTAGGCTATTTACCGACCGTCCTTTGTGCGAGGTGTATAAACAGTTATGATAAAGGAAATACATCAAGTCCATTTGATACTTAAAGAGAAAGTTGTGTGCTAGTCATAGAAAAATTAATTTTATAATACTTGTAATTTATTATAGGAATAACCTTAGAGATAATCAAGGTCCTTAGGTCATTTTATAAATATTCATTTTTTTTACACAATTATTTAACTTTGAAAATGTTCCGTTTAATATTCAAAATTTCCCTTAAAAACTTTAAAATAACAATGTTTTACCACCCATAAGAGATACTTACACTTTTAGAAGCAACAGCTGCTTTTTATAACATGTTGAAAAGTTGCCAGTTAAAATTCTTCAGTGACGCCCACTGCCGGAATACCAAAATTAAATATAACTTTATTAAAAGTTCATGGTTGAAAGAGCTATAAAATTAAAATTCAGCACCAATTATTTATACGGAATTGTTACTGCATTCTTATCGAAAAGAAGAATGTGACGCGATGCTTCATCTGAGAATAAATATTTAGTAGTTTAATAGGCGATTTTAATCCAAGAAATGTCAGAATATTTTCCTAGATGGAACTAAAATAAAAAAGAATTTCCCTTCACAGAACAGATTATGTTGGAGGCATCCGTTTGTTTTAGTTTGATACGTTATGAAGAAGAAACATTCAAGCTATAGTTAATTAGTGTGTTTATAACGTCTACTTTCTAAACACAACGGAATATTGGCTCATGAATCTCAAAACAAACTTGTAATCGTCCTTTATAATAATTCATTGGAGAAATTCAGCTATAAAGGGGATATTATAATTCAATATTATTTTCTTGAATCCTAAAATAACGTATCGTTAACAATAAAATAAGACAATGAAGATCGTTGGATGAAAACTATACACCATTTTTCTTATTAAAGGTCTTGTCTAAACTTCAAATAAGCTAAATAATTAACGGGTGATCAGAGATTAACCATAACTTCCAATAGTGAAAATAATTTAGGTCTGGAGAAGTAATATTAAGAAAAAATAATCTATTTTGGTTTAAGTATAAGTTGGTTTAGGAAGATATTGTCTAATTAGCAAGTTACATTATTAAAATAGCATTTTGAAACAACTCTAAAATATTTTAAAGTAGGAAAATGCCGTGTAAAGTGTGTCAATAATTTAGGAAGAAAACATCCGGTTTCAACAAAACTCTTAACATATAATTATCATAGTAATCCATTCAATATAGTTTGATTAATATATAATCTTGTTTCGGTGGCCATATTAACTGGGGCAAAACAGTTAACGATAATTTTTGAAAAGGTTGATAAGTAAAACCAAATTTTTATACCATCAAAACTGATGGCGTATTACTTTATTATAATAATATGTAACTTGATTAAATAAATATGGTAGAATTGTAGAAAAATGAAAAACAAACTAAAGTGAAGACGCTCAAACTAAAGTAAAGACACTAAGGACAGTTTACGCACACTTCAATATTTCTATGTGACAGGACATATTCCTCAAGCGATTGTAGAGAAGTTTGCAAAGACTTACTGAAAACGATTTTAGAAAAATCTACAAAGACTTATTGAGGATTATTGTACAAAGACTTATTGAGGATGACTGTACAAAGACTTATTGAGGATGATTGTACAAAGACTTATTGAGGATGATTGTACAAAGACTTATTGAGGATGATTGTACAAAGACTTATTGAGGATGATTGTACAAAGACTTATTGAGGATGATTGTACAAAGACTTATTGAGGATGATTGTACAAAGACTTATTGAGGATGACTGTACAAAGACTTACTGAGGATGACTGTACAAAGACTTACTGAGGATGACTGTACAAAGACTTACTGAGGATATTTGTACAAAGACTTACTGAGGATGTTTGTACAAAGACTTACTGAGGATATTTGTACAAAGACTTACTGAGGATGTTTGTAGTGAAGTCTACAACTACTTGACGAAGATGATTGCAGATAAGTCTATGACTTGCTGAGGAAGATGACCTGTCACATAGAAATATTTAAGTTTACGTAAAATTGTTTCAGTGTTTTTACTTGTGTTTGCATTTCATTTTTCTGTAATTCTATCTATCATATTTATTTAATCACATGATATAACTTGCTTGGTGCACCTCAGTTAATACATATTACTTTATTTTTAGTAATACCTCATACAGTATTACATTTGATTATTTTTATCAAAATAGTTTTAGTCTACACTAATATTATAAAGAGGAAAGATTTGATCTTTTGTGTTTTGTTTGTAATGGATAAACTCAAAAACTACTGCAACGATTTAAAAAATTCTTTCACCAATATAAAGATACATTATCAGCGAGAAACATAGGCTATATCTTATTTTGAAAATTTAATTTATTCCTCATAAAAATGTCGATAGTCACTCATATTTTATGGTAATCTATGATGATTCTTCAATATGTGTGTTGAAAATAATAATGGGAGGGGGAAGAGTCTAGTAGCTTATATAATGGTTACTTTAATAATAAGCCAACATTTTGAGCAAACAAATATAAGGGGAATTTAACCGGTTATTCCACCAACTTTTTATTTCACCGCGTATTACCACCCATTCAGGCTATCTATTCGTATATATACACTAATGAAGATGCTATTATAAAGGTACAATTTAGAGGAAGTGTACCCACATATTCTTGTAAGGAAAGTGGAAAACATCGCGGTACAAGCAGATGGGGGTTTGAACCCACACTTTACAATCATCCATAAACTGGACCAATATTGTTGTTTACATAGACTCTTAAACCTAACACTTTCTGTAACAAATAATTATGTGAAGAGCAGTAGTTTTCCTTAATTAATATTTTATTGTGGTTCTTTTATGAAACGTTATCTCATAATATTTAATTTATGACAGCCAAAATATTTAAATATAAAATACAGACCAGGCATATGCCACAAGTTTATCAATGAGAAAGCAGCTCGGTATGTTACTATTTGGTCGATATCGAGGTTATTCCTATAGCATTTCAGAGTGTAATTAAATTTGAGCGCAATCCAATATATTATGGATGAGTAAGGGCTCGTTACATTGTAAACAGGGGCCTCGAGGCTTGAAAGCAATGTCATGTCAAAATTCTCTTAATTATTTTTACGGCGAAAATACGACTCTCGCTCCTACATAATTAAAAAAAAGTCAAAAAGAGGGGAAAGCAATTTAAATTAAAAATAACAATGGCAATTAACTAAATAATTCATTTATTAATTAAAAAAATATTGCAGTACTGGAAAAAAATTAAACGTTATACAAAATTGATGTATCGTAGTAATTTAGCGAAAATATGCGACGGGCTTTTTCCTCTCTAATATTTTAAAGTCAATATTACATTGTATATTCATAGAGTTTATTTATATAATTCATGATTAATTGAAAGACAAAATTCATTTTTGAAACATAAAAAAATACTTATAAAAGATCATTAATAAAATAAAAACACAAGGAAGAGGCGAAACAATTTTTTTAATAAAATTATTTTTATCGAATTTAATTAATAATGTGAATGAATTTAATCTAAAAACTTAAAATGAAACACATATACTAAATGACAATTATTTGCACGAAGCATAAAGCCAATATAGTCTAGTTTGCTTGTGACAAGGAGGGTGGTTAGAATCTCGTTTGAGTGAACTGAAGCTGGGTTTAATTAAATAAATGGTTTCCCAGTTCCCACTCTCACTTAATGTTTATAGAGGTACATTTATTCTAAAGTGGGCCTTTCTCATCCCTGTACCATTAGTATTATTAAATATGTGAAGCCCGGATGGGTAGTAAAACGCAGAGAAAAAATTAATACTGACTCGGCAGCAATGAGGATAGCTACAGCTGTCAATTATGGCTGACATGTTTAGAGATGAGATATTAGTAAACAAAAATATCAATATAATTTTAATTTTACATTTATGGATTTTTTCTCCCTTCATCCTTGACAAAATAACATCTAGGACACACAATAAACTTTTCCTTGACTGGTTTTTATCGTCATTCGACAGGTTTTTGATATTGTTCGTTGAATAATTCATAGTCGAAGGCTACTGCCATCTACTTTAGAATTCTGCCCTGGGATTGATGGAATGGACTACGTGTTCCTTAAAAAATGAGCTAAAAAGAAAATGTTACATATTGTTGACATCTTTGTCCTCTGTCCTATACTTTTAACCAAACTTTGGACAAAAAAGCACCCTGACATGCAGGAATATATTTGTATTAAAATACAGGAAAAATAAGTTATAATCGAGTAAAAAACATAAAAGATAAAGTGAGACTGAGATATAACTAGGAATAAATAAATATGATGGAGAAATAGAAAATCTCGCTTTTATATAACTACTGTTATACTAATGTTTCCAACTTCTTGTTTAGCACCTCAACAAATAAAATAGGGGAATAATTTTACAATGACGGAAAATAAAAATAAAACTGTTAAAATATATTTACATCGAGATGACAACAGGACGAAATAAATATTACTTCCAAATATGTAAAAAAAAACTTTCTGCATATTGCCAATTCAGTTTTATTTTGAAAAACTCACATCAAAATATCCTGTAAGGAAAATAAATACATAAAACTACATATTTTTAAGAATAGTTCTTAAATACCTAATTATTGTAGATTTTTACATAATGTAAGGATATTATTTTAAAAACAAGTTATATTCCTGATATCTAGTTTCTTTATATAAAAAAGGTCCCAGGGATATTTAGTGGTCTTCGCAGTAATATAAAAGTAGAAAATATTGTACAGAGAAAATAAAAGGTAAATGTTTCGGTAAACTTTTCCCACTGAAGAAAATGTCAGAAGATAGCCGTTTGGTAAACTACTACTCACTGAAGAAAATATTTTAGAATAATTTGTGGAAAGTTTCATCTTGGAATCAATAGTATTAGAATAGTGGCTCGCATGACATGGAATTATCCCATGGTGAAATCACATGGGGTGAACCAACATGTATTGCAATCAGCCGAGATTCGAACTTAGACCTCTTCCATCACCCGTAATCCAGTCAATTTAGAGTATGATGGCCTAGATAATGTGACCACCAGGACAGATCTATGTTAAGTTAGTCTACAAGCTTTGGGATGCTCGTAATTTTCTAAGTAGGCTCTACAAACATTGTATATATTTCAAAAAATAATGTTGTTTAATCCAAATTTGAGTATACAGTGTGTAATCTCAAATAGGTAAATACGGAATTAATAATTAAATTTGACAACAGCATCAATATGTTTCCTGAAGATCGGACGTTCAATTTCATTTTGAATTGGTTAAATCTGGTGGGTAGACACAAGTTTACTTTAAGATTTAAAAATAAAATAAATGCTATTCCACATGACGTGATAATGTTAAAATATTAAAGATGCTCATACTTAACACACATGTCCTCTACCTTAGTGTTATTTTGGTTTGTAACGATATTTTATTAAATATTATCATGCTGACCCACCAATAAACTTTTAGAAATAAAATATGAGGGTAAATGTAGTGACTTTTGGAGGAAAAGTTACTTTTCAATAGTGGTGCGATACAAAAAATCCCTTAGAAAATAGTTTGGTTCTATATGTCAAGAATAATATATCAAATAATTAAATATATTATAGAAACTATGCGAATTTTATATTTCTCCAACCCGATTCTTTTTTTTTTCGAATCTTGAATGTAAATTAGAGACCTCACATTTTAGTTAAGAGTAAAAACATTCATTTTTGAGTTAATTAATTAAATTAGTACAATTTTGTTCTCTTTTTTTTATGATTTTGTTATTTTTCCATTTACACAAGTCTATTCAATTCCTTTTACTGATTGCTTAAAATTGTTATTTTAGTTAAGTACTTGATGATTGTAGTCGAGATAAAAACATTTTTTTTTTAGATTTTAACAATTCTTGAATACGACAGGATTCAAGAGTTTTGAGGATTAGAGCATTCCATCTCTAATAGATTGCTAGTTAAAGTGCTGAAATAAAATTTTGTTGAGAGTTTCAGGTTATACCAATTAAAACCACATGAATTAGAGTATTAAATTGATGTGAAGGGGTAATTTCAGGTACTGCCTTGTTTCGTTTGGGCTTTATTCTTGAATCCTAGAAGAGAGGTTACTAAAGCACCAGGTGTTAATGGTACCTTCTATGTGCCTTGAAAACCTGTCTAGTCATTATTATTCTCATACATAACAGATCCATTTTGTATTTTCATTAAAATCTACCGGGTGTTCGGGAAATACGAACTGTGTGTCGGAGAATCTGCATGTGGAAAACCAGGGTTAATGCTAAACCTTATTTCTTGTCGGTACGAATACTAATACATTTGAAGTGTGTTATTCTTAAAACACGCCCATGACCATTTAAAGAGACTCTCATACTAACTCAATTAAATGATACGGCCCCTAACGTTGAGTAATCAACCTTAAAACGAGATATCGTAAATTATTATGACAGAAACTTTAATTAACATAATATATCACCCTCATCGGTGAACGCGTGGAATAAACGTCAGGATCATCTAGTATGGTTCACCAATTACGGGGAGGTCAAGGTTTGAATACCAGATACGTATGGATCGGATGGGTAAATAAAACTTGATGTGGTAAAGAGCGAATAGTTTGAAACTTTTATTTCAACACCAAATGGTTTAATCTAGGTGTCAAGTCTTAGTACCCGTTCTGATTATACGCATATTATAATGGGATAGCAACGAATAAAATAGTATGTTTGAGGAGATGTACTTGCATTTGCGGGTGAGGGAAGGGGAGGGGTTTAGAGAGAGAGGGTGTGTATGTTAAAAACTATTTAGGGAAAACCAGCATCCTTAATACAACTGGCAGGGATTCGAATCCCAACATCTCCATCACAAGCCAGGCAGATTCAATTTATTGTACACTTAAATTGTGTATCCACTGATGCGGGTATGACTAAGGCAAATTAGAGAAGTACACCTGCATTAGGGTGGAAAGGTGATAGAAAAACCACAATGATCAATTACATGTTGAATAAAAACCTCCAGTACATTCAGTTGAGATTCGAACCAAGACCTCCACATAGACGAAAATCCAGTCCATCTTGAGCCTGATGCCTAAAACCGCTTGACTACCAAGACGTCCCTAGCCACAAGGTCATTGGAACGGCCTAGCCATAAATAAATACCGGTCAGTCTTGCCTACTTAACATACAGTAATAGCCGGGCCTTGGCGCCAGATATTTACTAGCCTAGCAAAGGTACCAATTAACAAAATAATAAAAAAAAGTTTAGTACAGCATTTAATACCTCAACAGACATTAGCGACATATCATAACAAATACACCAAACTATGAATCAATGGACAGAAAAAACATAATTTCAGTGATAAATGTTCAACCTTCCCCCAGATTCGAATCATGGAGCTTTAGATCATAAAAAAACACAATGCACGCTACAGACCGAGATAAGGTCTCAATCTATGCAGTGATAATGTTATAAATGTGTTAAACGTGTACTGTCTAAATACATATATATTTGCACATTACTTACAAACTAACTTAATATTGAGAACTACACTTAGTACAACACATCTAGTACTAGTTCCTAGATATTTAGTATTTTGATAGCAGGACTAACTCATATACACATTATTTAAATCTTTGTTAACCCCACCCGGAACCGAACTGTAGTTCTTTCAGTCGTGTGGTCGACCAAATTAAACCACTCAGTCAAAATGCTTGACTACAGTTTGGAAGTCCCACTATTGTGAAATTTTCTCCTATGATTATACAAAATATTGTGGGACCTCAAAATATCATAGCATTTATTTTAAAATGATAAAATAACTCCACCTGAACCAGATAATCAAACATCAGTAAACACACCGAAATTTCGCGAAACGTGTATTTACGAAGTTTAAGTTATAAATTTAAAAGTATCATCAAAATATACTAAAAATTAATCGTAACAATTTTGAACTAATAATAAATTCGCAAAAATAAAATGAAGCTAAATATTTTAATGAAATTGACCACTTGTCCTTTTAAATGCGAACAATGGTCAAATTGTGTTGATTTAAATGTGAATTAATGATATAATGTTCCAATAACCAATAACCTCACTCTTGGGCAATTATTTACCTCAACCAAATAGAAGATGTTATTGAGCGGGATATAATAATGACCATAATGTGCCCAAAGGCAAATATTTAAAGATGCAAAAGAAGAAGAAGAAAAGAAAGCAATGTTTTAACAAACTAAACATTATTTTCAACCTCCTATTTCTGGTTTGTTTGGCTGTAATTTTTTTATATTTGTTACTCCATGCCACTTAAATAAAAGTTGATTTGTTAGCTAAAAAATTAATGTTTTATTTCCAGACTTTTTTTACCAAAATATAATAAATGTATCTACCACAAACCAAGGTCTCTAAAATTATCAGAGATTTGACATGTTGCGCCAAAACACTACCTCAGAGATACCCGTACTCAGGGCCATTATTCAAACATTGAGAAAGTGTAGAGAAGGTTACATAATGATGAGTTACATACCCTGTACTCATCACAAGCCATTGTTAGGATTGTCAAGTCTCATGGTGTACAGTTGTCAGGATATGCAGCATGAACGGGAGAATCTAGAAACTTTTTCAAGTTATTATTATTATCACTGCGTCTTACTACCCATTCGGGTCATATGTACCTACGCTAATGTGTAATGGTGGGGTAATTGTGAGATGAAATGGAGGACCTACAGTTTAACGTGGAATCCAAACCACGGTGGAGGCCTGGCACTCCCCACATTCACAAGAGTGAAGGAAGGGTTTGGTAATCAGATAAATATGTGCCGGGACCGAGGATTGAACCCCGGCCGCCAGCACAGAAGGCTGACACTTTACCCCTAGACCGCCAGGTCACCTACTTCAAGTTATTAACTGGAAAACCCAATGGGAAAAGACCGTTAACAAGAGACCATTGTGAAGACCTTTACTCAGATAAGAGGATAACATTAGAATGGGTATAATGAGGGGGATTTGATAGAACTAGTTCAAGATAAGGATAGGGATAGAGTGTAACCAGGTGGACTTGATATAACTAGCTCAATATAGGGATAGGGTGTAATGAGGTGGACTGGATAGAACTAGCTCAAGCTAGGGATAGAGTGTAATGAAGTGAATTGGACAGAACTAGCTCAGTATAGGTCGTAATGAGGTGGACTGTATGTAATTTATCTCAAGATAGGGATCTCTGGCGTACTTTTGTAAGTGCAGCAATGAACTTTTGAATTCCTTGTCCTATAAAGTAAGTATGTGTAATATTTATCAAACCTTGACTATTGTAATAATCAATTTGATATCATAATTAGTCTGCGACTTAAACAGGTAATTTTCTAGCCCCTCGATCTAATGATCACAGAGCTCGGCAACGCCCAACAAAATTGTTGATTCAATTACTATTAAACTTGGTTTCGTTGGACCAGTTAGAAAATATGTGACACTAAGTAAGAGTCGGAACGTTGCGGTCTACCCGGGCCATCTTTTTTAAAAAAAATTAACTTCCAAGGCGTGTTCTGATAATAAGCGAGTTAATACCCCAATAATTATGATAAGCGAAGGAGCCAAAGGGATGGGCGTTTTCCTACTTGCGCAAAAATAACACTACAAGAAAGTAGTTCACACTCATTTATTGGACCTGGAGGTTTATTTTTGCACTAGAAATTGTTTAAGAGTCCGTCTCACCAAGTGGATAACACCTGACTTAAGACCACCCACACACTGGCGACAAAAAAAAAACAAAAAACACACAACCAACCATGTATGTATGTACAGTCAGTCTCGCAATGAACGTGGAGCAAGTCCTCAACAAGCGCGTTCTAATAAGTGACTGAATGGATTTTATCGGCAGCTGTGTGGTTGACTGCTGGTACGCTCCCATCTATTAGGTTCTGTGTATTATTATTATTAGCACCGCGTCTTACTACCCGTTCGGGTTATACGCACTTACGCTAATGTGTAATGGTAGGGTGATATAATGGTAGGGTGATTGTGAGATGAGATGGAGGACCTACAGCTTAACGTGGAATCCGAACCACGGTGGAGGCCTGGCATTCCTGGTTCTGTGTAGATAACTGGCCGCGCGTGTTCTCACTGGCCGTCGCGGCTTAGTGCGCGTCGTGCCATAAAACTCCCTTCACTATGTTGGTAGAACCGCCGCGACCTGGCCACGCGTGTTCTCACTGGCCGTCGCGGCTTAGTACGCGTCGTGCAATAAAACTCCCTTCACTCTGTTGGTAGAACCGCCGTGACCTGGCCGCGCGTGTTCTCAATGGCCGTCACGGCTTAGTGCGCGTCGTGCAATAAAACTCCCTTCACTCTGTTGGTAGAACCGCCGCGACCTGGCCGCGCGTGTTCTCACTGGCCTTCGCGGCTTAGTGCGCGTCGTGCCATAAAACTCCCTTCCCTCTGTTGGTAGAACCACCGCGACCTGGCCGCGCGTGTTCTCACTGGCCGTCGCGGCTTAGTGCGCGTCGTGCCATAAAACCCCCTTCCCTCTGTTGGTAGAACCGCCGCGACCTGGCCGCGCGTGTTTTCACTGGCCTTCGCGGCTTAGTGCGCGTCGTGCCATAAAACCCCCTTCCCTCTGTTGGTAGAACCGCCGCGACCTGGCCGCTAGTGTGTAACACAGTTCTAACCGGGCATCGCATCGTAATGCTGTAATCTGTAATATTCTTGAGAAAACTGTGGAATTCAAAGCACTAAAACCATCCCATTAAATTAACTGAAAAATTACCCCTGAAAACGGGATACAATCCGGGAACCGTTGTATTAGCTCGCTAATGCTCTACCCACTTATATATCCAGGATTGATCCCGTGCTCAGGGTAGTTCTTCACTCATGTCTTAAGGCCGAGTCTTTGATGGCTGACGATTTTCCACACGTCCATTACAGACTTAGCCTTAAACTACGAGTAATGAATAACCTTGAGCACGAGATAAATCCTAGTTAGCTCAGTAGTAGAGCATTGGTGCACCAAGCCAAAGGTTCCAAGTTCAATTCCCATGTGCAGGTGTCATTTTTCAACTAATTTATATTAATTTAATTGTGGTCTCATCAATATGGGCATTCCCGTAATTACAAAGACTTGCATCCTGTGTGTTGATATTCATTACCATTATATCACATGTTTGAAAGCTATAACTAAAGTAAAAAGAAACATTTAAATGAAAGAAAATTACCGTATTATTTTAAAATTAAAAAGAAACAAACCTATTACGAGCCTGTCTTCCACCACTGATAATGCGTTATTTAGGCAGGTCATGCAGGTCAAAACAAGCTTCACATCGTAGGGTGGTTTTCCGTTGCTTTTCTTAGAAAACGGTCGATTTGAAACCATTTAAACCATTTTACCTTATTACATTTTTAATATTATTACTATTATTACTAGCATCACATCTTACAACCCGTTAGGTTTATACGTATGACCTTATTAAAAAAAATTGAAACATAACTTCTTTACAAACGAAAACAATTATTTCGCAAGCTTCTTATTTCACTATTGTCAAGTGAATAATGTAGAAACTCGCTTCGATGGCCATATGGTCTAAGGCGTTACTCTCACAGTAGACTAGACTGCCGATGACGGGCATATCGAGGTTTTAATCTTGGTCGGGTGTACTGAGGGTTTTTTCCGTAGTAGTTTTCAATTCTCCCTCCACGCAAATGCGGATACACTTCCTATATATATGACCTTCCTAATCCCTAAAATAATGAACGTAGTTATAGATAGGCGTGGTGGTGAGTAAACAATTGTAGAAAATCACGCACCGATGATCATTCCGTTGAGCGCAATCGAGCGTCTAAGGCCGGTGACAAACTGACGTTTTGGTGGCATTTTGGTTACTGCGACCAGGTCACTCTAGTGTGTTTCATGGTTTCTTATGAGAGGGGTCAAACTAGCGACACGAACGCTGTGACAAATTTGAAAACGTCGATGTGAGCGTTTTCTAGCACCGCATTTTACAACCCGTTCGGTTCTAATATATATTTAATAATATTTAAATTTTCAAAAAATAAATTATACGTGAATTACCAAAAATTTATTTGGTATTTGTAAGTACTAGATTTTTCTTGTTAAAATCAAGCTTTATATATATATATATATATATTGACGCAAGTAAACTACGCATGAGTTTATAATATAATAATGTATAATATCTAGCACCGCGTCTTACTACCCGTTTGGTTCTAGCATATATTTAATAGTAATTGAATTAAAAAATTATACGTGAATTACCCGAAATTTATTTGGTATTTGTAAATATTAGATTTTTCATATTAAAATCAATCTTTATATATATATATTGACGCAAGTAAACTACGCTTGAGTTTCTAATATAATAATATATAATATCTAGCACCGCGTCTTACTACCCGTTTGGTTCTAACATATATTTAATAAAATTTAAATTTTCAAAAAATAAATTATACGTGACATGGGTGACATTGTGGCACCGCTGTTACGTATCGTTGATATCAACAACATAAACTATCTCTACTGCATACATAAGACAGCTAGCTATGATCCGTTGCACTACATGCCCGTGCTTAGAAGGGAAATTGAAAGCTTGAAAATCAATATAAGAACCGACACGGGTGAACCTGTACCATTCGAGTTTGGAAAAGTGTGTGTGAAACTTCATTTTCGACGATGCTCAACATTAACTGTACCTACCAAAGATACTACGTCAACCAGGCTGGAACAGGAATATCTTCGATCTACCACAGTGTTACCTATCAAAGAGGGTATGGGATAAGAAGTTTTTTCAGCGGCCTTTTCAAAAGCGTCGTACCGTTGCTGAGAAGCGGCGCTAAAGCCATCGGAAAACAGGCACTTCATACGGGTATCGACGTGCTCTCCGACGTTTCCAATCAACGGCGTCCTTTCAAAAAGGCTCTACGGCAACGTGTTGGTGAGGCTGGAACAAAAATGAAACGCATGGCTGAACAGAAGATCAACACGCTGATGACCGGCTCAGGCTATAAAGGGCATCGTAAGAAGCAACGAATTCAGTCTTCTGTCGTCGCCCGACGTAAAAAGGTCAAGAAAGAAGCTAAATATATTTTCAGTTAAATTGTCGTTTCTACACCCCCAGGCCTGCGAGTATGCCAGCACTGAACTCTATCTCTTTTCCGTGCCACCCACTCAAACCAGCCTTGAAAGTGGGTAATGGCTCCAGTACAAACCTGTCTCTTCCCTCATCAATGATTAGCCCATCGAATTTACCGTTACTGGACAAGGCGAGTTCTCTATCGATCTTTCCCAGACTATGCTCTATCTCAGGGCGGCCATCATGAAACCCGACGGTGGCGCTTTCACTGAGGTGGATCAGATCACACCCATCAACAGCTGGCTGAATTCGCTATTCACACAGTTGGATGTGTTTTTAAACCAAAAACTAGTCTCACCGCCCAGCAACACGTTTGCCTATAAAGCGTACATTGAGACGTTGCTCAATTACAACAATGAAGTGGAAAAAACGCATTTTACTTGTGGTCTGTGGTTCGTAGACAGCCCCAGAAACTTTCAGGAGGCTAACGCCGGCAACAAGGGCTTTGAGGCCCGTCGCAGTCTCATCGCAAAAAGTAAGACGGTGTATCTTTTGGGGTATCTACACGGTGACGTGTTTAACCAGGAGAAATACCTTTTGAACGGCACCGAACTCAGAGTCAAGTTGGTCCGTTCCCGTGACAGGTTTAGTCTTATGGCGGTCCCTGAACTCCCTCACTTTAAGGTTCTCATTGCTGAAGCTGGCCTTCTAGTGCGATGTGTCAAAGTAGCACCTTCTATATTGTTGGCACATGCCAAAGCATTATACGTCAGTCCCGCAAAGTACCCCATCACCCGTGTGGAAGTAAAAACACTCACTACCTACGGGCGTGCAAGGGAAATCACTGGACAACGTATTCACCAGACAGTTACCCAAACGATGCATTGTGAGATTTTTATCAAACGCGGTGTTAAACGGATACGCCACCAAGAACCCGTTCAATTTTCAAACCTACGGCATGAACCATTTCTCGCTGTACGTGGACGGCGAACAGGTGCCGTCGAAACCGTTACAGCCAGATTTTTCAAACAGACACTATGTCAAGTCCTACCACAGACTTTTTTCTGGAACGGGTATTCATTTCATGAACGAAGGTAGTGACATCACACGAGAAGTCTTCCCCAAGGTATATCATCTCATCGCTTTCGATCTCAGCCCACATGACATCTCATTAAAATTTGACGAGGTATGGTTGTCTGAGCATCGAAGTGAGCTTCACCAGAGCTCTCACCAAAACCGTCAATTGTATCGTGTGCGGGGAGTTTGAGAACATCACCACCATTGACAAAGACAGAAACGTCGTGACCAATTATTGAAGTTAATATAAACGTCTTGCCATCCCTTACCCCTCATTTAAGCCATGGACGTCATTGTGGATTTCCAGAGCTTCATCGACGACAACAAAGAGTTTATCGTCAAGGAACTGAGTGTATTATCTGTATGTAGCACATTCTTTCAACATTGGGTGTTAAAACCCTTAAACGCTATCGAGGAACTTTCCATCGATGCCAAAAAGAAAGCTGACTATATAGTCAACAATCTGCACGGTATCACCTGGGATAGCGATTATGTGGATTACAGCCTACTCGAATCCCTCATATACCGTTCCACAACGCGTGCAGAAACCGTCTACGTCAAGGGGGCAGAAAAGAAAAAGTTTCTAGTCAAATACACGTCTACACCCATCGTAAGATCTGTACGCCAGAGGTTGTTTGTCACTGAAAACACTTAAATTAGGCCGCACCATATGCATGGCACATAGCTCTGTATTGAATTTCTATTCGTCCTCTATCGTATGGGAACTTTGAGATTGGATGATTGAAGATGGACACGCACACCACAAGACGTGCGCTGAAAACAAGCCGGTGGTTCCGTTATGTACGGTTGGGGGTTTTCCCTGCTGATCAACTACCCGCAAGAATATCACGACATGCCACTCTAGTCATCAACACCGATCCGCACACCAAGCCTGGGACGCATCGGGTCGCCATCTTTATTGTCAAGAACGGTGTGGGAGAATACTTTGACAGTTATGGTTTTCCACCTCGTATAAAGTCAAATCTGGCATTTATATGCAAAAAACACTTTTCGCGCGTCCCATAGCACGCTACAACTTCAAAACATCGCATCAGATGTTTGCAGCCATTACTGTCTCATGTACCTTCTCTATCACGCCAAGAACATTCCGCTGAAAACTTTCCAAAGCCTAATCTCGCAAACCAATCATAAAGCCAACGACGCTAAGGTGGTGAGTTATTACAATAGATTTTTCAAGAATGTAGGGGCATGCCGCCCTTCAAGAGGCCGTGTCTAAGCGGCGTGCGCCTATAAAAGGNGGAGATGTGCCACCCATAACCGCTAAACATCATGAAAGGTCAAGACGTTTGTGCCCGCAAAGCCGGTGAAGCCACTTGCCTTCACCAGTATTTTCAACATATTGTTCCCGCTAGATGGAGTCGACGCCAAGCGAGTCATTGTCGGCATGAGCGTCAAGAACAACTTTTTGCCCTATGTACAGCTAGAAAAATGCGGAGGGAACTGCGGGGTGTTTAACCGTACAGTTTGGCAAGAACTGGGAAGCTACAAGTCTGTAATATCAAAGTTTTTCAGCAACACGCAACCTCAGCAGAATATTAGTCTGACTAATCATGAAATCTCTCAGAGACTCATGTGCGGTGACCGTATTGTCGTCATCTGTGAGAAACAAGACGCTGGACTCAAACGGGTCACCTATTTAGCACTTAGTTGGGCGTGTCTTTGTGAGGTGTGGGACCTCATCGACGTCACCGTCGACCGACGGGACATGTGATCGACACCCATCGCCCACTATTGCAACGATTTGATCGACACGCTTGTCGTGGATGTATGCGACACGCTAACAGAATCGGCGGATGCGACCTAGACCAACCTACGGTTGAAACGCACATCAAAAACCTGGATATTATCAGCGCTACATACTATACTCGTCAAGTCGCAGGTTTGGACTATTACATGCTGGATTGTGAACTAAAATCTATTTTACTAAAGCATCTAAAATACACTGTTGAAAAACTTATGAACGAATATATGAGAAATTCCTGTAAAAATGTATAACTGTGATGTTTATTAAATACATGCATATTTGTAATATCTGTGGTTTATTTACTGTTTGTCCCTTACGAGTCCCAACTTGTCTTGTCTGCCCGCCAATCTGTCCTCAGGGAAAACCCGTTGATCGGGTCAATGACCTCAATATCTATTCTTGTCTTGTAGGACCGACATACTGGCACCAGGGAAAACCCAAGGGGTTGCAACACACTGACCTAGTTTACGATCTATTCTTGTCTCGTGAGCCGTCAAGCTGACACCAGGGAAAACCCGTTGCCAGGGTCAACGATCTCAATATCTATTCTTGTGTCAACTCGTCTTGTCAGGCCGACATACTGGCGCCAGATTTGCGAAACATACCTCTAAGGAGGGGGGAATTGAAAGGCAGGGGGAACCATTTATCACACTCTACCCCCGACAGCCATAGCGTGAGGTTCGTGCTGCTTGTCCCGGGACAGTCCATGGTAACGGAGGAGCCAATGTTCATTCTACCCCCGAAAGCCATAGCACGAGGTTCTAAATAAAATACAACGCCCTAATCAATTAATAAATCTCCAACACATCAATCCTAGCCAATAATTATTAGCAATCATTAATTAACAATCATTAATAATTAATCATCAAGAACAAAGATGTCCGGGGTTGGCAGTCAAGAGGGTGATAGGTTGAGCGGGGAAGAGGGGCAGGAGAAGGGGGGAATCAAACGGATGTGGAAAGTAGGTCAGGGGGTGGGGGAAGGAGACTATTTATAGCAGCCAATCAGAGAGTGATGAGGCGTGGTCACGTGACCAGTTTCGGCCAATGAGATCTCTGTACTACCAGGCTAATACCACTACTGTGACTGGGATGGATATTGTAAATTAAGTGTATCTACCCACCAACAATATTTATCTCACATTTATTCTTCATGTACCATCGTTTCGTATTCCAAATTAATAAACTACATAGCAAAGTTATCTAGTCACCATGGTCGGTCTATTTGACCAACTACACAACACACCCAACTCCACCGGTCCCACACATCCAAACGTCAACAATATGAGTGACTGAGTTCCCAAGGCTCACCACCAGGAGACACTAGTATCGGACATCCAGGATAAAGTGATCCTCCTTACACGGAGTGTGGTGAGGATCACTACACGGGGTGCGGTGAAGATCACTACACCGGGTGCGGTGAGGATCAATGTTATTATTATTACTATTATTATTATTATTAGCACCGCGTCTTACTACCCATTCGGGTTGTACGCACTTATGCTAATGTGTAATGGTAGGGTGATTGTGAGATGAAATGGAGGACCTACAGTTTAACGTGGAATCCGAACCACGGTGGAGACCTGGCATTCCCCACATTCACAAGATGTATTGTCAGAGGTGAAGGAAGGGTTTAGTAATCAGATAAATTTGTGCGGGACCGAGGATTTAACCCCGCCCACCAGCACAGAAGTCTGACACCTTACCCCTAGACCACCAGGACTCCCGGGATCAATGTTAAACCTTATGGGAAAAGTGGGCTGGAACTCTTAATTCAACCACCACTAATAACTGTACGTACCACAGTTTGTTAACCGCTAGTTTAGATGAATATGGTCATTTATAATTAATAAAAACCAGATTAAAAAGATGTTAATTTGCAAACAAGATACCGAAGAGCTAACTGAAATGAGTTATGATTACATCTCTTCGGCAATGATTAAATATAAATAGGCATAACCTTACACATAGCCTTACAAAATGAAGATTTATTTTTAATTTGATTACATATGAATACTTCTCACTACGTAAATCAATTTAAATAAATTATTACAAAATTACTACAAAAAATAAAATTAAATAGCACTTTACGCCAGCACATACATCTGTGGAAATCCATCAAATGCCTTATCATTGGCTACTAAAGGTTTACTTTAAAGGGCTGTTCCATTCCTAACGGGTGATTTTAATTTTTCTTAAAGGTGGAAAGGCTACATTTCATACTACCCGTATGGACTATGCGTATATTTGCACTACTGGGGTGGAAAGGAGGAAGGTAGAATATAAGTATATTTACCCGCATTGCAATGAAGTAAAAGTGAGGAATCCTTTAGGAATAAATATTCTCAGTACTCCCAGCCGGGATTCGAGCCCTAATCTACTCATCACCGAAAATTCAGAATATTGCGAGAGTGATATCTTAGCTGATATAACAACTGGAGCGGGTTTCAATATTGTAATAAAATACCGAAAATTGAGTCTACAAAAATTTTGGACGGTAAAATAATCTTACTTTAGAGACTAGGATTATTTATTTCAAAGTAATTTTATAAACAATATGATATTTTAACAACGTGAATAATTGTTTATTTTAAAAATCCATTTCAAATTAATTTCTATCCTAACTAAAACTGAAAGCCAAGCTTCTCTGCTGAATTGCGTATTTAAGTGGTATGAATGATAAGGGTAATAAAGAGGAAATGCATCTACTAATAGCTGTAGAGGGGATGAGCATGGAGTAAGATCACCTTAGGGCGCCCTTTTGAGATCGGCTACTAGCCTTGATATTCACATTACTGAAAACCCAATCATTGCGAGACTGATTGATTGGACCACGTGTCACCCGTGTGAGATACTGATTAAAATACAAGTGTGTATGTAGTCACGCCATTACAAAAATATAACAGTAAAATAGTTGACCTTTTTATGTAGGTATACCTTCAAGGATTAATTAAGAGTAATGTTTTCTTGACTATTAACCCAAAAAATTAAACTCCACCGGGAATATAACCCTGAACTAGGGCTGTGCAAACGATGAGCCCGCACAAGGCCTCACGATATGAGGTACTCCACGCTTGTAGGGTGAGAAATGTTTGCTTGTGTGCTTTCTAGGCGATCTAGAAAATATTGTCAAAGTGGTTTGATTTAATGAACGAGTGAATTGAACTCACAGTTTTAATTCCACCGATCTGCATTAGTTTGTTTGTAGTGAATATGTCTCACGATAACTTTCAAACACATTAACTGATTTAATTAAAATATGGTACAGTTTTTTTATACATGTAAAGTTCGTTGGGGAAGAAAACCAAACTAAGGATTGGGGTTAAATCAACCCTTAAATATATAAAAAAAATGTATTCTAGCATTAATTATTACTTTTAGAACATTTCCTAATATCTTATACTGCTGAACATTGGTACATAGGTGCAAACTATTGTAACAACATTAAACAAATATTATGTTTTATAAAAAAAATGGGAAAAGGGATGAAGTAGATAGCTGGGGGTGTTGCAAACAAAGTTTGTCTAGGGATCCGTGTTTGCCAAGGGTGGCACTGCCCTGAACAAATAAAAGAGGGTACACAAGTCTGATATAGTAAATATAATTAAGTATGTACCAACAAATTCTTGCTTTAAGCTCGGAACTATTTCAGCGGAAGTGCTTTAGCGTTGTTTATGATAAAAGGAAGTAAGTTATTAAATGAAGGGGTCAACAACGGGTCAACTTGTGGCATTTATTAACTCTGATAAGAAACGATCCGGCAACGCCGCACGGACGCCACCGTTAAGAAATTAGGCTGAAGGTGGCGCGGTGCCTACCAACATCTGCCGGTAAAAAAAAACTAGAAAAGGAAGAGAATGGAATAAAAAGACGAACAACACGACGTTAATATTACAAAAGGGAACAAAACAATAATTTATTGTACACAAGAGATAAGTATCTACCAGGATAAAACGTATACAAGGAGGTCCGTGTAAGAACCCCTTCTAGTAGGCCACAGGGGACCCAAAAAATAGTGCAACTATTTGACGAAATACGTTCCTGATCATATAGGCAGGGCTCGAAGTTAGGAGAATGCAGCAACCGCGGCAGTGTGCTTAAACCCAAACTAATTAGGGATATTTAATGTGACTTACATTATCAGCATATAACTTACAAAATAATTTAAATTTAGTACCGATACAACCCCCAATATCCTGGCTGTTAATTTATCACTGAAAGAAGGGAAATCCTAATCTCACAGAAACAAAAATCACGCCGGGAATCGACCCTGAGAACCTTAAGATTAGAAATCAGACGTAATACCAACCGAGCTAATGTGTTGGACAAACTGTTTGAAAATTTTTCAAATTCATACCTTGGGGACGCTTGTTCAATCCTAGGTACAGGCAATTCAAATAATTTAGTTTCACTGTATGGGTTGAACCTATTAGCCAAATATTGGTTTTCCCGGTACTAAGTCAGTCGATTTAGGCCTATGTAGTCTATGAGGCTTGTCCTAAGAAAAGTTAGTTCGAAGGTCGTGTATCGGTATTATATGTGTGTTTATATAATTCCACGTTAATTGCTTGGATTAAAACATTCATTTTCATATAATCAAAGATCAGATAGCATTTACATAAAACAAGTACTTTTATGTGAATAATGCGGTGAACTGGAGAGAACTAAATCAATGTAGAGATAGGTGGTGTACTTTGATCAGTGCAGCAATTAAATTAGAATAAATCATATACTAAATACTTAATTAAATGTACTTATTAAGAATAACTTTAAATTAAAATGGCTTAAAACCCACATCTATAGGGTAAAATTCTCAGCCGGTTTTAATGAGGGTATTTTCCCTAAAAGGGTTTCGACTTTCCCTCTACGAAAATGAGGGTGAATTTGGTTTAAGCTCCGCCTCTATCTTCTCTACCACATTAGTGTAAATATGTTTAGAGTGGTAGAGTAAAAAGATGCTGTACGTACACAAAACTATCATTGTTTTATACTTTGAAGTGTGTGTGTTTGTGTGTGTGTGTATGTTTGTGTGTGTGTGTGGGGGGGGGGG
>CABFOW010000275.1:57950-105659 GCA_902141385.1 Timema californicum
GGGGGGCTGAAAATACAGCAGTTTTACACTCCCTCTTATGTAGGGATTTCAACAAATAACTAAACAATGCCATACGATAACATTGTCAGTCATATTCAATATACAGGTGTATTAAATCGTGTTTTTGAGAACGAGACTAATCATTTGCTCATTAATAATAATTTACAATTAAGTGGCATTTAAAAAAATTACTAGGTCTAGTTTCAATGATTTTATAAACTTCACTTTCAACAGCTGCTTGATAAATATATTAACATTTATCAAGAGAGTATATTCTGAATTTTTGTAAATTTATTTTAAGGGTAGTTTCAGCCCATCTTATTACCCATCCAGGTAATCTGTGTATTTAAATAATGGGGTTGGGATGAGGAAGTCAAAGTTTTCATGAGAGAAATTGGGAAGCTACTATTTAAAAAAAAAATACAATCCAAAAGCCAAGATCTGAAATTCAATCTCAACTACACTGACAAACCAGATCAGACAAGACAAATGTATTTGCCAACGTTCCCGACAGTACGGGTTTTATAAGTGTAAAACTGGAATAATCTCAATGAACAATCTTTAGAAAACAGACTCTTCTCATTATTCAAATGCCATCATTTTTTTTGGGCAAGGATTAAAAAGTCGACAGTGCATCTCTATATTTGGAGGAGACTGTACCTAACAAATTCCTCTTTTAGAGATGGCCATGAATGATGTGGCTTGGAAATTACATTCACGCAATGAATTTATGATCGTAAACGCTATATTTTATGTTGTTTTTATTGTTACAAAATAATGATCATAACTATCGTTTGAAAGCTACAGCCCAAAAATAAATCTAAACACTACACAATACATTTATATAAACCAAGAGCGATAATGCATCACACTTCTTTAGTCAAGCTTTGTTTTAAAACTATAATGATAATTGATGTTATGATTGCTATTAAAATGAAAACAAATTATATAGTTATCTTGAAAGTAAAATTTGTAGAAATTACATTTTTGTTGAAGATAGTGTTTAATACTATATTAAATTTAACGTATAAGTGTCATCATGCACTGTTAATAATTTCCAAATATATTTTGAAAAATAGCGTTAGAAAATGAGAATCGAAGCCGTAACTTTTAGCTTAGTGCACCAATGCTCCGACACGGGACACTTCAGTTCCGTCCTATGCCTCTAGAAATATCTTGTATAATTTATCAGCAAATAAAGATAACTACGAGTCATTGTGGCTGTGTTTCTGATAGCTATGAGTAGGCTAAGGATCACACACGTCCATAATTAGTTCTCCCTTAGTGAGTGATTCATGACAATGGGCAAAGTTACACCAAGCCAAAGTACCCCGAGTTAGACTCGCATATTTGGGTGACAGTAATAATTGTTTGGATCTGAGTGGACCTAATTATATGAAAAAGTTACCTTGGTTAACGCATGATTACTTTTTAACCCAGTTTGATATTACTTTGAAGATATATCAATGCCCAAAATTTCCCCTCTTTATTGTTAGTAACTATCTTTAGCAACGAGTACTACCCACATTAAAAAAATGGGTTAATAATGAGGAAGATATAATTGGAGGAAATGTAACTCCATTTGGATGGAGGGAGAGTGAAAAACGACTTTGGATCAAAACACACGCCCAACACCCAGCCGGGATTCAAAGCCTGACTTTCCCATCACCAGCAAACCAAATCTGCGTGTCCTATGCCAGTAGCAGCGACTGTTAAATAACTATACAAATAAACTATTCCAATGAATCACCCCTTGGCCACAAAGGCCGCCGAAGTTACTGACGTCCTTGGCTTCTAATTTAAAATTCTCAGTTAAATTTCTAACTAGAGAACTGAATGGATAGTAAATAGTTATTGTTCTTGAATCTATAAGAAAATTAATGTATGAATACAAATTTAGAGCCCGTAAATCTCAATGTCCATGCCATCTTTCATTTCGCGTCTATTAATTTTGAGCCGATGTTATTAGCACGCTTGAATTCTTTTTAGAAGCGCTCATCTTAGTATCCTGGCAAAGCAATTTACTCTCACTCCTTTCAATAATATGTTTATTAAAATTTTAGTAAGTAGAGGATAAGTTATAAATATAAGGAAATAAACCTAAGTTTACCCAGAAAGGTAGCAGTCGGCCTTGTCTTTTTACAATATGATTCTGTATTATAAGGTACACCATCCTAGTACCCTGTGGGCTTCGATGGTCTAGGGGTAAAGTGCTAGCCTTAGGACCTAATGTTGGTGGGTTCAAAACCAGACGGGATCAACTGGTTGTTCTTGAGCGGTGACAATCCGTAGCACAACTTCCTTTGGAGGGGAGGTAAAGTCGTCGGTCCCATGTTGATTGCGGCATGCAAAAGAGCTCTGGAAGGTATGTGAAAATACTTTTCCGTTAAAATTGGTAGACCCTTTCGTTCTCGCCCATAAAAATGCTCGTGTGTTGATAAAATCAAAATTGTGACCTGGCGGTCTAGGGGTAAGGTGTCGGACTTCTGTGCTGGCGGCCGGGGTTCAATCCTCGGTCCCGGCACAGATTTATCTGATTACCAAACCCTTCCTTCCCCTCTGACAATACATCTTGTGAATGTGGGGAATGCCAGGCCTCCACCATGGTTCGGATTCCACGTTAAACTGTAGGTCCTCCATTTCATCTCACAATCACCCTACCATCACACATTAGCGTAAGTGCATATAGCCCGAACGGGTAGTAAGACGCGGTGCTAATAATAATAATAATAAAATCAATCGGGTTGGTAAATGCACGTTAAATACCTCAAATAAATAAAATAATAAAGAATGTTCCAATCACTAAGAACAGGTCCAGCCCCTTTTTGCGAAGTCTGTTTGCATTCGCCCAGCAGCTCCATGAATTCATACCGAGTAGGGCAGAAAGTGACCTTGTGAACTTTTTCACTAAATGGTAAACTTACGCCCTAGGTTTGGTGCTTGTGTTTATAATAGAATGAAGATTTTTAGCACGTTTAAACACCACAACTATTAATGTGATAAGGATGGAAAGGAAAAACTCAACAAAATAGGCACGTAGAAAGAATGAGCAAGCCCACACCCAGTGCACCAGTCCAAGATTCGAACCACAAACTCTTGGTTTCCTACTTACTAACCAGATGGACTAGACTGATGCATTTGACAACATGCCCACTGGTGTGAGTGAGAAATCGTCATTTACTCTAAAACATTGTTCAAACTCGTCTTTAGGGCAAGGTTTCTCAAAATGCTGTCATCTGAGCCTCTCGTTTGGTAAAAATGAACAAGCTGGTTTCCAATGTAACTGAAAATTCTCCGGTACAGGTGAAGGGCCTGTATTGTAGGAGTTAGAACCTGGAGCTTCTAGTGATTCTGTGAACAGTAAACCTCGCTCATTTCAGTATAAATACTTTCTCCTTGGAAGTTAGACAGAAAACAAATGAATAGTATATTCAATATTACATATTCACAGAGAATAATCATGGTTTATGTAGTTTCAAAAGTCTGTCAATTTATATATAAAAAAACCCAAGTCCTTTGTCCTAGGTTCAAATAATGCTACTACCAAATTTCTTTAGAGTTGGTCCACGAATCTGACAGTAGTCGTGAGACAGACATACAGACTAAATGCCAAACTGTCGAGCTAAAACAATCTTAGCTTCGCTCAGTCAATTACCGTACATAGCATAGCTATATATGTAAAGCCATCAAATAATGTGTTGGAGAATAGTTGGTTAACGGCGAGAGGAGTAAGGCCACAAATTGTTAGAAAATTATTTAAATTAAATTATTGGTGATATAATGAATAAAAAATCCAAACAAATAAAGGATGGTAATTATAGATGGACATTTTTTGGTAAAATTTTCAGATCATTGTATCCCAAGAGGATGTATTCATATACACTTTGATATTAACATGGCTGGTCTACAGCATGCTTGACGTTAGTGACACATTCAACCACCAAGCGCTAGAATTGATACGTGAGTGTAAGATAACAAACAGTATCAACGATTACAGTTATATTAAAAATCATTTGGAAATGTTTATGGTGTCAAGGTCCTTAGGATAAATTAAACTCTCGCTAGTGTGATGGCATTTGTTCCGATTAAATAGCTGGCATTTTATTTTCATGAAAATATAATTTAAATTCTTCAGGAAAAAAAAATAGTTTGAAATTTTCCATCCGACATCTTTAGTTTCTACTCACCTGGTTGTCTGACTACTGTTTTAAGAGGGAATGGGGAACTGGCAGACCTCAATACTGATATCACTGCTTGCTTTACACACTGCGTTCACTCACCTGAAAACACAACAAAACACTTATTTAAAAGATGAATGAGGATTTATCGGCTAGTCCAAACACATTACATGAATAAACGAAACCCCTAATTAGAAAATTAATCTTAAGAGCAGTTGATACAAGACAACATCTAAAACTATTTTATTTTATTTTAATAAACATAAACCCTTAGAATTTTCTAAATAAAACAAATCTCTAACGCTAACTTATAAAGCCAAGCTATTTATTTTAAAAGTAATACAAACCGACTTCTTAGAAATAGAGTAGAAAAATTTAATAACTTATATAAATATTATTAGTCTCACAAATGTAAAAACGTTGAAATTGATGTGTAAGAAATGCCGAGTAAAGGGATATAGAACGAAAGAGAATCAGAAAGAGTGCGAGAAAGGAATCCGAAGATTAGAGTAAAATGGAAGGGAAGTCAAATTTCTCCCCAGGAGCAATCGACGGCAATTTGCTTGTCATTTCCTGTGAAATTCATCAACGTTAATGGATAGACTATTAATGTGAATGCTTCTCTCTTTAGGAACTATTTTTCAAAAAATTTAAATAAATTGGCGAGGAATGTCAAAACTGTAATAGGAATCGACGAAATAAAGTGATTAGGGATTTCATTCGAAAATGGAAAAATAAAATAAAACCTGTTCAATGAACTGCGTTTATCTAAATATCTATCTACTTTAGATATTATAGTCGTGCTTCACGTCTTGCTAGGCATCCAGGATATCCTCATATACACTAAAGTGGTTATATAGAAAAAATGGATAGGATTTTTAAAAAAGGTGGACCCATTTGCGTGCAGTAAGAGTGGGAAACCGTCTAGGGGAGGGGGAGAACTTCTGTAAATCCGGATGGAGTTTTAACCCCGAACTTCTTGTCACTGTTATATCAAGAAAATAAGAAATTTATGCCTTTGTCTACGTGCACAACGTTGTAAGCTACATTAGAAATAACATGATTACAATATATAAATTCACGTTTATTAACGTGTAACCCTCCCCCTCCTAATAAATTATTTAGGTCGTTTAATTAATAAACCTCCGCAGCGGTATCTGAGTGATCTGAAACTATAGAACCGCATAACACTTGGTCGCCGTTGAAGAGGATATTTATTTTCGAGCTTCTACTTGTCGCAATGGTAGTTCTGTTCTGACTTCTGTATATTATCACTTTTGTTTTCCTGCACTCTCTTCACATACAACAGATATTTTTTCTTTAAAATATAGGTATTATAATTTCTAGCATCTTCACTAAGTTGTTAGGAACCGTATTGCTAAGCACACCAGTAAAGAATTTAGACAAATCAAAATAATTGCTGGAAAAAAAAATCAAAGTCTTCCGATAATCTAACGTTGTACAAATAATTTCAAAACAAAACAGCACTTGAAGGATTTTAATACTCGATTAAATTGTCAAACGTTCACACCATCAGTGAATTATTTGTTAGAGTGGTCAGAATTAACTTAGACTCTTTAAGGCCCGTGCTGGGTTTATCATGTGGCAAGCGCATTTCTTCATAGGAACGAGGGAAAGAGAGACATGAGACAGAAAGTGGGCGGATAGAAGGAAAGAGAGACATGAGACAGAAAGTGGGCGGATAGAAGGAAAGAGAGACATGAGACAGAAAGTGGGCGGATAGAAGGAAAAAGAGACATGAGACAGAAAGTGGGTGGATAGAAGGAAAGGCATGAAACAGAAGGTGGATAGATAGAAAGAAAAAAATGGAAGAGGAGGTTACTCGAGGAAAAGAATGGCATAAAACAAAAGTTTGGATTGAAGGAAAGAGGGCATAAAATCAAAAGATGGGTGGAATGACAGAGAGTTGAAACAAAACAAAATTAGGAAAACCAAATTATACTAAAGCATTTCGTATATTTCATCCATACAGGCTTATGACAAAAATATATTAATAAGTGAAGGCCTGATTTATTCAGCACATATATTTTTTGATGGGTTCATCCCTCCCCCCTCCCTCTCTATCTTTCTTGTTGGCCACACACGCCCATTAAATTATACATGCATTGATTTTTTTTAGGATGTGTCCAACTCTACTTCAAATAATGTAACACACGCATCAATCCTAGCCAACTTGATGTGTGTGCCGCACATACTCACCCACCCAAATTATTTATTTCGATGTCCTGGGCCATCAATAACAAAAAAAAATAATTATATTACGGAAGTTATTACTTGTAATGGTGGATGTACCAGTACTACCGAGTCGTGTAATGCATAACACTCGGATATTAGTACACAGCTCAGTCTTATTTATTTGTGATGTTCTACATTATATTTCCATATTTCCATTTTTTTTAAATCCCATTAGGGTTTTACTGAACACAAATCCATATTTTACTAAATTTCCATGTTTATATATGTATATAAAAATTCAGATACATACACAGTAGGTCTATATGTTTAATATTAACCAATATGTTTAGTCAAAAAACACATATATTTGGAATAAATAATGTTATCCTGAGACCTGGTATATTTTACTTTATCCGAGAGCCTAAACTAAACTTAACACACAGTTGCTAATACCAGATAATTATTCATAGTAAATGTTTAGTCGTATATAGGTAGTATTAGAATGGAAGATAGTTTGAATTAAGGGTCCCGGGTTTGATTCCCGGTACGGTCTAAAAATGCATCGTTTGTGAAATTTATGTTTGGGGCACTAATTGTACGTAGAATCATTAAGCTAGTAAGTCATGTTCTTTTAATTTCCATAGCACCAGGTATTACTTCCCCTTCGGGTTATATACTTATGTAATAATTACGGTAATTGGCTAGAGATAAGAAAGGTTAAAAATAGAGGCACTGTGCCCGCATTTGTGTGGAGAGTGGGAAACCCTTTAGGAAAAACCACCCTTAGTACATCCAACCGGGATCGAACCACAATCTCCTCGTCATCGGCAGACTAGTCTAATGCGATAGCACTAAGGCATGAGAGCCTTACTCCCGTCACTGCTATATCAGACAAGAACGAGATTGACCCCTTTATCAGCGTGCCCAAAGGTGCGGGTCTTCTTATTATTAATAAATAAAAAAAATAATCACATTTAGCATCGCGTCTTACTTCCAATTCGGGTAATACGCTCAAGTATCTATTACGCAAAGGGGTTAGGAATAGGAAAGGTTAAATAGAGAGTAAGAGAACCCGTTTTTGCGTGGAGTGAGAGTGGAAAACCATTTAGGAAACACCCCCTCCCCCCACCCCCAGTTTACCCGAGCGAGATTCGAACCTCGATCTCCCCATCCTCAGCATTCTAGATCAACTACGCCACCGAGGTGGGTCAAAGCGAGCTGCCTTGAGCTAGGTGTTGATAGTGTAAGGTCTCCTAACACCCGTCCTCCCCCCATCATTAAGAAAATTCCAACCGTGACCTATGTATATATACCCGTTCAGATTATAAACATTTTAATTTCACTGACATGTAGGGAAGAGGATAATATAGTATTACTACTTTTGTGTGGAGGGATAGCTAGAAAGCACTTAGATAATATTCCCTTCAGTACAACTGGCAGAGATTCAAACCTTGATCTCCCTATCACCGGCAAACAAGACTAGATTATCTTGAAATTTAGCCTGCGTGCACACAGATGCGAGTTACGTCAACTAAATCAAATCATCATTTAAGAAGTGCACATCGAGTACTCAAATAAAATGAGTAAAATTTCGCCCAATGCCATTCCATGTTTTACGGTAACAAGACATTTGTAGCCCTTGTCTGAAAGCCCTTCCCCACCAACACCCCTACAGTTTTTATGGTCACACTCTCGTTGAGCTTTTACGAGCCATCGTCTGCCATTACTCCGTGTTTTACAGGTTCATCAACCAGAATGCGCTCCCATCGCGTCACCACTCACTCCTCAAGAGGGTGTCATGCCACGGGCGAGTATGCTAAACGACGGTTTACAAACTCATCTTTAAATGAGTACATTCCACCACACGGCAATATCAACATTTTGTATTTGCGGTACGAGCTCGAGTATACTTGAATCATGTATGTATTTATTTACCCCACGTCCTATTATCTGTCCGGGCTATCCAAATTTAATCTCTCCAGGGGTTTGGGAATGAGGAAGATATAAATTTGAGGAATTGTATCCACATTTGGGGGGAAGGAGATTTGGAAGCAATTTAGATAAAAGAATTATTGGCACAACCGGTTAGAATTCGAACTTGGAACTCTACCGTCACCATGAAAACTAGACTAGAGATGAGCCCCAAATTTGGAACATTTGCCCACCAGAACGGGGGGTGAATATTGTTTTCTTTTTCAAATAATTTAAGTTTATCTCCATATTTAGGAACGTATTTCGAATTTTCGTCAAGGTAGAGTATTTAACACGAACTATATAAATACACATATCAGAATAAAACTTACAAACTAGCACCACCGACATTGGTGGGCACGCATTCTAAACGTCAAGATTTGCTAGTCTGGTTTTCAGATAGATCGGGATTCGTATTCCGGTTTGATGTACTAAAGGTAGTTCTACTTATTTTACTCGACTCTTCAAGCTAGTTTTAGTACTTCATATAAAGTGTTTGAATTAAGTAAGTAATGAACCAGAAAAGTTGTCACAGTTCCGGCGAGTTCGAATGACATACTCAGCTGACCCAAATTTGGGAATTTATTCTAAATAAAGTATAGCCAACTGGGGTAGTCTATCTTACAATCTAAACTTGTGGTTTCAATTCTCATACAGACTAGCCCCTACAAATTCATCTTCATAACATCGTGCCCTTAAATTAGTTGTTGCAGATAGAAATAAGGTTAAGGAGCTCATCACTAAAGAGGAAGGTAAAGAAAGAAAAAATATTGACAAGGGAAAAGAAAATTAGCTAAGCTAATTTTCTTTTCCCTTGTCAATATTTTTTCTTTCTTTACCTTCCTCTTTAGTGATGAGCTCCTTAACCTTATTTCTATATATATATATATAGAAGGGGAGTTATACCTAGGGATGTGAAAAAGGTATCGACACTTTATTAATATCGATATCTTCCTTTCGTTATTAGTATTTTTTTTTTGCTCGATACTTTTACTGATATTAGTACTCACACTCCGGTATCGGATCGGTATAGAAAGAAATAACTTTGTTATCTTCATTCGTGCTGGGATGAAATGTTTACTAGGGTGGGCTGTGGAGGAAGAACCAATGACACTATTTCTCAATTCTCACTCATTTTATGCATGGCAAGCAAGAAGCCGCTCTCATACTCAATCTATTTTAACTTATCATAATTTATAGCTGTTCTTTCATCTTTGTTTATCGATACAGCCTGATACCTGACGGGTCGAGTGGCGACCAGTATACTACCCCTGTATCAATGAGCACGGTCATCGCAATTCACAAATAAAATATTATTATTAGCACCGCGTCTTACTACCCGTTCGGGTTATACGCACTTACGCTAATGTGTAATGGTAGGGTGATTGTGAGATAAAATGGAGGACCTACAGTTTAACGTGGGATCCGAACCACGGTGGAGGCCTGGCATTCCCCACATTCACAAGATGTCTTGTCAGAGGTGAAGGAAGGGTTTGGTAATCAGATAAATCTGTGCCGGGACCGAGGATTGAACCCCGGCTGCCAGCATAGAAGTCTGACACCTTACCCCTAGACCGCCAGGTCACCTACAAATAAAATAAAATAAGCTGTTGTTGAGCGCAATGAATTCACTCAACTTAAAGGTGCCCCATTAAATAAATCAGAAAAGTTTATGTTCGTTGTTTAAGCAGATAAAACAGGGAAGGGTATCCATTCTTATAATGTGTGTCTAAAATTAATCATCTATTTTAATATAGAGTATACAAACGACGGATGTAATTAAAAAATGGCACCTCCTAAAAGGGAATTATAGAAGTTGTTTAAAAGTTGGATAGCGGAAAAGCATCTTTTAAACATTGTTTTTTAAGTATTGAAAACTATTTTAATTTTCAAAATTTAAATAAATATGAAAATACAGTAATATGATGAAAAAGTTGAAATTACTATTATTATATAAAAAAGACTTTTTCCATATTAAAATTTCGATACCGATAATTACTTTTATCGATACTTTTCTTCCGATATTTTTAGAGAATACAGTATCAATAATTTTCTTTCGATCCTTAGTTCAACCTAAGGCGGCTCGTGGAAGTCTACCCCAACAGGAAAAAGAAAGAATTTAAAAAAAAACTTTACCCTTTAAGAAATTTAAATATTTTAAAAACATGCTCACCCTTAAAGTAATTTAAATATTTTAATAACATATTGGAGTTGCTGGTGCTATGTATAGTTGTATAATACTCCTAAGCGTTGAGGAGGATTATAAAACTAAATTATTAACAATAATTTCTGGAAGAGTGTGATTCCTCAAAAGGCCCCGATGGAACGAGTATTGATGATCAGATGACGGACACCTTAGTTTAGTCGTCAGCGTGTCTAGCTGCTAGGTAAGGGGGGTCTGTGGTTCGATTTTTATCAACAAGGCCGAACAGTTTGCCATAAGGGAAAACTGGATTTCTAGAACGGATGTTTGGAGGGCTGAGTTTGTTATAATTACTTTAGTTTTTGTGTCATATGAAGATATAATAAGCTGGTTCATAAAGTGATATTTAAATACCTCGAGTATTACCCCTCCCCCACTAATAATAATAATAATAATAAATTCCAAAATTTACAAGGACCTGCTACAAATTCAAAAATTAATATAATCAAACTAAATACTAATTCAAACAAAACTTATTAAAAAAGAAAAAATAACTAACTACATTTCAAGGTAAATATAATTAAATAATAAAAATAAAATTAAAGATCTGTTGGAAAACCGCCATCCTTTTGGGAGATATTAATTCGAAGAATAACATTTTTCTGTGGTTTGGCGGGACAACGACCAACTTTGTAGTCTAGCGGTGAAACTTCCAGGCTACGGATCTAAAAGTCCCAGGTCGAGGTTCGACTCTTGGTACTTCCAGATTTATCAGTGAAGCAGTGGTTCTGGAACGGGGTCAACTCAGTCTCGTGAGAACATTATTAAGGAGCTACTTGAATATAGAAATAGCAGCTACGGTCTAGAAAACTAGAATCAACTTCCGAAGAGTTCGTTGTGCTGACCTCATGACACCTCTAACTACAAATGGCGGTCACTCGGTCGCTATGGCTCGATTGCAGGCCGGTGCTATGGAGAGTTTTGGGGGGATTAGATGGAAACGTTTACAATTCAAAATAAAAGTCAAAGAAAGCCTGTGACCAAATAAAACTCCAAATTATAAGGACCTACATATTTCTAACATTTTTTAATACTAAACTAATGTGCAGCTTTTTAGGCTGAAACATCGGTAATTTAGATCAAACTAAATTTAGTATATTATTTTATTGAAGACGTTACTATTTTATAACCTTAAAAGTATACACCACTTAACCATTAATTAGTTGTGTTATATATTAATCATGATATAAATTTCATATGCACTCTGTTTACCCTGAAAGGTAGCATTCTTACCTTGTTGGACTACACTATGTCGTAGCTCATAAGGTAGACCCATAGTGTGATCCATCAAGGTAAGACTGCTACCCTTCAGGATAACGAGATGAGCAGTCAAATTTTCATAGAAGAGCCTTCCTTATCTGATACCTAGAATGCTACTAGATCTACTTTCAAGTATTTGTATGCCAAGTCATGTCGTCTGCAGCTGTCACTTTTGATAGAGTAAAATATTATTATTGGCACCGCGTCTTACCACCCATTCGGGTTATACGCACACACGCTAATGTCTAATGGTAGGGTGATTGTGAGATGCCATAGAGGACCTACAGCTTAACGTGGGATCCGAACCACCACTCACAAGTTGTGATTAATACACGTCTTGTCAGAGGTGAAGGAAGGGTTTGGCAATCAGATAAATCTGTGCCGGGACCGGGGATTGAACCCCGGACGCCCAGCACAGAAGTCAGAGTAAAATAACACAAACAAAATAGTAAAAATGTTATATATGTTTTTAATTACCGTGCATTACTTTTTACCTGTTTAGGTTGTACCGGTACGCATATTTATTATACTTATTGGGGTATAGATTAGGAAAGAAGCATTTTAGAGGTAATCTACCAGCATTTGCGTGGAAGCAGAATGGGAAACCATTTAGGGAAAACCACCCTCAGTAAACCCAACTGATACTCGAAACCCGTTCTCCCCGTCACCAGCAGGCCAGTTTCACGAGAGTGACGCCTTGAACTATTTGTACACTGAAGCGGGTATTATGTATGTTGGAAACAGATTATTTTTCTGTATTCTAAAAAGATCTTTCTATGAAAAACGGACTGTTTAAAACTTCTCATTCGTACGGTCGTTTTTAATATTAAAAATAATATTCAATACTGACATTATAGTTTAATAAATCTTTCCATAGTTGACACATTTTAATAGTAATATAAATTAATAACACTAAGTTTTATCATTAGAATGAAACGTTTTCGAATGAAACATAGTTTGATTTGAGAAGTTTATGAAGGGCCGTAATTAAAAACACTTTCTTTTTACAATGTTTGTCCACCAGGGGGGAGTGAGATCAGCCGTTTGAGTTATTAAGATGATTGTGATATAATCCATGTAGTTGGTTGTTCTCGAACAACTTTCAGCTGTTTTCGAAGCCTATATATACCCAAGAATCGTGACTTACCCATATTACAACTTCAACAACAACATGGCGACCCAATTATGACCAGCTCTCTCCACAACCTATCATTAGCAAACAAGAAGAAAGAAAGAAAAAAATCTCACAAGAAAAATAAAATCATGTAAATGTACCAAGGACTTTAATAACATATAATTCAGAATCATTTCGTCAATCTTGATATTAGACATTATTTAAAAATCAAGTCTTTGTTACCGATATAAAATTGAAGAAGAGAAAAATAACATTAGGCTATGGAAAAAAAAAAACTAGGTGAAGTTAAAATCAAAATTAAAAATATGAAACGGTAATGAACGTCAAATGATAGTTCTTGCTGTGAAGCTAATTACAAAACAATAATTACAAGTTTGTGGTAAAACAGTTTTGTAACTATATACAATTATTAGCCTACTTATTTCATTTAATGAGTATACTATGTGAAATTTCATCAGGTACGTACTGTTGTTTTGATAGGAGTCTCGTGAAATGGGCGTCTATCGTTTATCGTAGAGCAATAATTATTAATGAATATTTAGAAATGTAAACTAATACCAGCGTGCGGATCAACAATCACTTTAATTTATATCTCTAATTAATAATCGATTGAGCATATGGATAAATGATTACATGAAAATGTACTAAGTGAATGAGCATATGACTTACAAAATCTTACGTATATAAGAAAATCAAGAACACTAACATGTTATATTTCAGTGTTGCCACATTAAGATACATGTTATCTGAACATGGCAACACTGATATAGTTTTTCTTAAACACCGCGTCTTTCTACCAGTTCGGGTACGCTTATGTCCTAATTACGCGAATGGTTTAGAAGGTTAGTGGAGGGATAATGGAAAACAAAATTGGAAAAAAATCATCCTTAAGTACACCCGACCGAGGTTCGAAACTAAATTTCCCCGTCATCGGCAGTCCAGTCTACTACGAGAGTAGCGCGTTAGACCATGCGGCTAACGAAGCGGGTCTGAATTAGTTACATAAATTAAAGGTAATTATCGCATGACAGTAACATTTACAAATTAAGATTTAAATTACATTTTTTATTCAAAATAAAAATGAGAATCATTTTTACTACTACGTTATAACATGGACTATTATATTATTTTTTGTGTGTGACGTTTAAACACGCAGATTATATATGACCTAACTTTTGTGGCTGTAGAAATATTTTATGGTGATTTGTCGACTTTTTACTTAACAATAAACAGGGTATTTATTTTAGTCCAAAAGTCTTACCTAAGTCTAGGTATTAAGGAACTTACTCACTGACTAACCATACTGCTCGTTGGGGTACAGATGATGGCAGTGGAAATAAATTAAGGCTATCAATGACGTTAAAATATGGACATAGACGAATTATACTATAAGAACAAATCATTTAAGAAGGAAAAGTTTTAATTAATTTTTTTCCGGGAGGTTGGATTATGAAATGTGCGTGTAGATGATATTTTAAAATTTCTGAATGCAATTTGAGTCCTATTGTTGCTATATTGTAGTATTGGTGTAGTTTTGATGGCTAAATATGCTTTGTAACAGAAATTCGCGTTCATTTAACCAAGGAATTGCGTCAGAATATGAGTGGAACTAAAAGGCGTCTCCCTAAAAATATGGGGGCAAGGGGGTGCGGATTGAGAAAGTAAATTTCCCATTTCTTTGCGTTTTGAGAATATAAAAATTCCCAGATGACCAGGGATAATACATAGGTAACGGTGAGAACACGGGGGGGGGGAGGGGGGGCGAAATGGAATGGTATGGAATACCCCCTATTTAACAGGAGGGCAGGAAATTGGGAACATTTGAAGAGTAGGGATCGATAGTTGGTAAATTTAAAATTTGTTTGTACAAGTCTGCGGAAAACCGTCATAATTGAAAGTACGGTATTAAGGAGTAATTCTAGAAGTTCCCAACTCAATATCTCGACTCCCCAAAATTCACAACTTTCAAAACTTTTACCTGGCATTGAAGTGAGGTGAGACCTCTTAAGCGCCTCTCTCCCCCTCCAGTGCGATACCCCTGGTGAAACTTAAGGTGCTAACTAGGACTGGTCTGTAAAATTGAAAATTTATTTTTCTAAACTAATCTTTGTTTATAAGTATTTCATTTTAAATTTTCATATTTTAATGTATTGAGTGTATTATTTACTATAGAAATTTTAGTCATGAAATGAAATGAAATGTTGCCTAAGATACATTAAATGTAGAAGAGATTCAACAAATGAAAACTATTCAGATATAAGAACTAGTATTATGTCTCAATAAACCTGGTTTTAATAAGATTAACTTTAAATCAACCTGATTAAATTGATTCCAAGCATTATGATAATTTACATATAAGCCCATTTTAATTAGTACAAACAATAAGACTATTATTTTTAATTAAGGGTATTTCACGTGCACTTTCTAAATCGACTTATCATATCACCACATGACTTACAAACTAACTTAATTCCAAAACAGACACAGTACACAATATCCCGGCCGTTATTTCATCACTGTGGAATGGTAAGCCCCGATTTCAACAAATAAATTTGTCATCCATGCCGATAATCAAGCCCGGGGACCTTTGCTCAGTATATAGACGCGCTATCAACTGAAATAAAGTGTAAGATACGAAGGCTATAAGTGACTTAATTCGATAGTTAAGGTTTGAGAGGATGACAAAGGAAATGAACCTACATTAACAAAGGGAGAGAATGGGGAAAACAAAGGGAAAACCAACTCCAATGCATTTGGCCTAGAGTTGAACCTTGACCTCCCCATAACCAGAGATTTAGTGTTTTGTGGTCCTGATAACATAAAACACGTGACCACAGATGCAGGTAAAAAGAAAATTGCTTTTACATGTATTAAGTGATGTGATATACTTTTTGGTGGGATTTCTTTAAAGTAGTAGTCCTACTTGGGACTCTTTTGTTATTATTTTTCATCACCTGTCTTACTAACTGCTCAGGTTATACACATATGATAGTTACTCTAATGGAGTAAGGATGAAAAAGGAAGTATTTAAGATTTAGTATATCCACATTTGCGTGGAAGGAGAGTGGGAAACCATTTAAGAAAACACCTTCAAAAGATCCAACCGCGTTTTGAACCCCGATCTCTCCGTGATCATCAGTCTAGTCTAAAACGAGAGTGACGCCTTAGAACATTCGGCTACTGAGGCGGGCTTGGACTTTAATGAAGTTGAGTTACACTCCTTTTAGTTTTTCAAAGTCTCCTAGTTGGAAAAAAGTTATACTAAAATCAAGTAAATGGTTTTATCCGTATCTCACCCATGTATAACCCAAATTTAACATGATCTGATAATTTGCCAGAATTCCCTCCCACCTACACATGGTCAGAGGAGTTATTTCCACGCATGCGCCCATTCAGCATGAGCCGAGTCCCAATAAATAACCTGGTATTAATATATTTCAAAACCTGTCATGGGAAAAGGTGAAACCATCGAGGGAGGAAAAAAAATTAACTGAACGATAGGACATGAAGTATTATTAGAGTTCTATACACCCCCTCCCTAACCCCTTCAACCTTTTCATTCTTATTACGAGGGTGAACAAAAATACATTGTATGAGAGAAAGAAGGGTGAAAAAAAAAAGTAAATTGAACGAAATGGTGATGAACGAGGTACGTAGGCTAACTTTTTCGAGTCCATACACTCCCTCATACATATTTCCCCAAACCCCTACACACTTCCCCTCTCCGGCCCTTTATCTCTTTGATATGAAGGGTTTCGGAGGTGAAGAGGAGTTTTCTAGAACAACAATGCACATATGTGTGGGCTTATATGTTTCGTGCGCGTCATATCAGTACAACAAGGGCCTAGCACCCACATAGGTACTAACTGGGGTGAAATATGGATGGGGGAAAATGGGTTGATTATATATATATATATATATATAACTTTTATTTTGACTCACGCCTGGCATCGTTACCAAGTTGGATTTCCGGCCGGAGGAACTAGGACTGGATTTATCACGAGAGTAGTTCTCAGTCCTCTTACCAGTAGAGTGCGGGTGCATACTCTCTTAGCTACCGATAGAATCGTTCATTAAATAAAGATACAAATGAGAATTTTGCTCTACTGATCATTAAACAAAACCCTATGGCTAAGGGTTCGGAGAGGAGGACGTGTCTTGGGGGGGCCTCTGGTTCTTTCCAGGTAGTGCTGATGCATATACGGGGTTATCCGGTTATTCGATTGGTAAATATGTAGTTTATAGGGCTGGATGTGTTTTATAAGCTGTGCTGAAATTGTGTGTCTTGGGTTATTATTTGATTGTTTAAAAAGTTCTTACTGAGTTTTTTTTTTTCAGATATTTAACGTGAACTTTCTGAACCTACTGCTTATATCAGCACACGAAAATTTCTATAAGCAAGTGCTAAAGACTACCAATTTTGCCGGAAAAGGTATTTTAACATGCCTTCCAGCAATATCTTACATGCCACAATCGACATGGGACCAACGGCTTTACTTCCTCTCCGGAGGAAGTTGTGCTATGGATTTTTATCGCTAGGGAAAATCCGTTAACACCAGTTGGGTATGAACCCACGAACATTGGGTCCTGGGGCGAGTGCTTTACCCCAAGATCACTGAGGTTGACTTCAATCTAGATATTCAAAATAAAAAGTTAGTCCCAATCAGTGTTCGCATGGTATAATGCGTCAGTACCAGTAGACTGTACCACCCGTGACGGGTAGACCAAGATTCGAATTCTAGTTGGGTGTATTAAGAATGATTTTCCAAAATGGTTTTCCCACATTTCCTATGAGCAGATTCTGACATATTTTCTCTAAATTCTACTTTCTTTATCTTTACCCCATCAGTGTGACTATGCGGATAGCCCAAATAGGTAGTAGTAAGACGTGGTACACAAAAGAAGTTTGACAGTAGGCCAGTAGATTGATTATAGGAATGTGTTTCTAAAGGGCACGTAATTATCAATTTTATTTCTATTTATCACAAAAGAAAAACCAAGCTTAAGAAGAGAGTTCCTCAAGATACACCCTTGTGATTGATTACTTAACGTTTGTTTATTGTTGACGGTTCACTTCTAATTATTATTATTGGTTTAACTCCTTTTTTAAAAATCTGTATTACTTTGCTACCAAATCAATATCGTTGTAATTCATTGAGCACAAAGGTAGTCTATTTATTTCTTGGTAAGCGTTATGAACTGTATTATTTCAGTGCTAGTCTGTAAGAAGTTTCAACTGTTGACACACACTTTAATAAAGGGAAATATAATTAAAATACATTGTTCAATTTCCAAATACATAGGTATATTTCTTAGTCAATAAGTATAAACAAATTATTTTTTTCAGAGTATTCATGAAAATCCTAACCAATGGCATCGAAGGGAAAAAGTGATCCGAGCGCCAACTTCTGTGGGTCGAATGTGGATGTCTCTTGTTAGGTAACACAGTTTTGCACCCACCGGGACGGAAAGGTCAGGTAAGTGCAAAGTGCAGAGTACATGCATGAGTGTGAAAGGTGTGTTAAGGGGTAGGCGGAGGGAGGGTTGACCTTATTACCTGTGGAAAGCCCATACATTCACATAATACATCATTAGCAGGACATACGAGGCACTGGGTGAGGACGTAATGCGCGGCCATTTCCTCAGGGGTAGAACCGCCATTCTTTCTTTCACAAGGCTCAACCCACACTGTTAAATAATATATTTTACAGGGGTAAATAATCCACACAAAAATAAAGGAACATTTTCTTAAATTTCATGTATAAAAATATATTTTTTACCCCTGCGTCTTGACTACAAGAACTTTTAATACACTAATGGCATAGGGATGAGAAAAGCAACATTTTAGAGGAAATACAGCCGAATTTTTGTAGGAGAAGAGAGGGGGACAATTTAGGAAAACTACCCCAAATACAACGAGCAAGAGTTAAAACCCCAACCTAACTGTCACTCACTCACTTTCATAGGAAAACCAAAAGGTACATTAAAAATTAAAATATGTATTTCATACGAGATTCAATTATATGGCCAGGGCCTGCATTTTGATGAATTAAAAATTATCAAAAAATGAACTATAAAACTGCTTGAAAATTTTAAAAACTGGCTTCAAATTATAAAAAAAATATTTTAAAAATATGAACAATTTTAACAAAAACACAACTCTATTAAATACGTGCTTTACAAACGTAAATTAAAAAATACAATGACAATGAAAAGCCTCTAAAAACTTTATTATTAGAACCGCGTCTTACTACCCGTTCGGGTTATACGCACCTTTAAAAACTAAGCTCTTACATCCTGTTAATATAATATTGATTTACAAATATCTAGTTCAGAAGTAATAGCTACGCAACCCTTTCCAGCTTACAGTGCCTGACCAGGAAAGTGTATTTTACAACTATACTAGCAAAGAGGATACAAAGCGCATTGCTTACATTATCTTCTCATTCCGACAACCGTAAGTTATGTGTGGGAAAATGGATGCATTTATTAAAAAAAATCCATAGTATTAAAAAATATATTTATTCAAATGAATGCCTTTAAATTACTCAATAATGCATAAACATTACTCAAGATTCCTACAAATGCTTAAAAATTACTCTAAAGGACGCAAATCAAAAAAAATATGACCTAAAATTCCAAATTGACAAAATTACCGTAAAATTATCTATAAAATACAAATATATACAACCAGGGGATCACGCACAGTGTGTATGTACTTATGAGCATTGTATATGATGTAGCAATAAAAATATTTCACGTAAGTTAATCAAAATCCGGGCTCCGGTTATAGATATATTTAGCTAGGTTTAGTCGATAGCGCATTTGTCTACTGATCCAAGGCGTCACAGTTTCTATGTCCGATACGTTCGGAAAATCTACCATCGGATACCATTTTGGGTTCTCCTTTTACAGCGATTAATTGACGTCAGGGAGACTGCATATAGTGAGTTTATCAGAGTTGATTTAAACTGTAGGCCGTATACCAATGATAAAGAGGTTATGGTTTGAATCCCGGCAGCATGTGCTTATAAGATTTTCTTAAATGGTTTCTCACTCTCCTAAGCCAATAAGGGCAGCATTTTTTTTATATTGTACCTTCCTCATCTCTCTAGACCCCATTTTTCTAAAGACAGGTTATACTGGACGGGTAGGAAGACGGGGAGGGTGATAAAACAAAATATCTGATTCAAAATTTGAACATTAATAGGGCTAGTTTCATAGTCAAATCTAGTACGCCTCAAGTGCGGCGCTACACAAAGTACATGACGACACCTACCTAAACCAGAATGGAATGGTCCAGTTTCCTATGTGAGAACGGCCCATTCCATTCGAGTTTAGGTAGGTGTCGTCATGTATTTAGTGTAGCGCCGCACTTGAGTCGCACTAAATTTGACTATGAAACTGGCCCATACCCCTGGTGAAAAACTAAAGTAAATTTACCATACTTTATAATACTTTTAGAATTGTGTGCATTTAAATAAGATTTAACCTGCATTGGTGATTATATAGTCTAATGCGTCATTCTCACGTTAAACTGGACTGTGGTGATAGGGAGATCAGGGTTAAATCCCTGTTGGGTGTACTTAAAGTGTCTTTTATTTAATGGCTTACTACTCTGCCTCCATGAAAATGCGGGTACACTCCCTCTAAATTAGATCTTACTCAACCTCATTCCTAACACATTATCGTAATTAGTACATCTGCGAATATCTCGGTAGTGAGACAAGCTGACCAAAAAAAAGTCCATTTGTTGAACAAACTGTTTTATTTAATGAATAAAATAAACTTAATCCAAGGAATTTGCTCATATATTAGGTTAAATTGAAAAAAGAAGAAGATAGAATTAACTTCAAATACGAAGTAATAGTCTTTGAATTGACCTTCTTGCAGCTTCTGAAGTAAGCAAATAATTCCTCGCAAACAAACAGTTACTATTTGTAAAAGTCTCTCAGATGTTTCCTGAAAACGGTTTATTTTATCACGCTTGTTTGACATTTGCTTGAGCGCCGGAAAATAATCCGGTCACGCTCGCAGGAATACACAAGTGGCTGACGAAAACCTCTTTGGTAAGATACAAACAAATCGTGTTTTGTCACGTTTAATAGTAACTTCTGTGACCTAAGAAAAAAAAGTGGCAACCCATATTTGCACTTATAGGGTAGAGATGTATAAGATATAATTTTATAGGAGATTTGCACGAATTTTCAGGGAAATAGTGGGAAATCACTTAGAAGTAAAAACAAAATATTACACTTAGCTGGGATTCGAGCTTGGACCACCCAGTAGTCTGTCACTAAATAAAATGTGAGTCGAACTTTTTAGACTCCGCGGCCATCATTTAGGACAAATACTATTTCAATAAATAATATTGAAATCAAATATATAAAACAACATTTAAAATTTTTTAAGTCTTTTTAGTATGGATTTATAGATCTTTCGCTACATATTAAATTTGTCCAAATTCCAAGTTCCGTTGATAACACGTTTACCTATTGAGTTAGGGGTCCTTATGTTATGGTACGGCCGGACATAATATCGTTGGAGAAATCAGGCTCACGCTGATACCTTAATGGTTTGAGGACTTTGTCTAGTATCCATTTTAGAATTTAGCAAATTTTCAAGTCATGTACTAGTATAGTCAGTCGGTTCAGAAAGTGCACGTTAACTAATCCAAATAAGAAGATTTTTCTTTCTTAATGATTCAAACACTAGTATACAAATACACGTGTGACGCTATATAAAGGTAAAGATCTTGTGGTTTGCCGATGAAGCTCAAGGTCTGAACTTAAGCCAATGAAGGTGGTTTTTCATATATAGTTTACCACTTTAGCTCCAAACAAATTAGGGTATAATCACATTCCCTAAAACTGTACCTCTCTCGTCCTTTTTAGGGAGAACCGTTATTGATGGGTTGTTGGCATATTATCTGTTAGAGAAAGATGGATTCTATCCTGCCTCAACGGGAAGGGTACTTTGCCAAAGTGCACAACATTTTGAATCCATCAAACGGCCATGCCGTGCAGAACAAATTGAGCGGAGGACTACTGAACAAGATGATGCACTTATACAAATGTATTTTGTTGTTTACGCACTTAGACGCACTTAATGATCACATAAAATGATAGAATAACGGAGATATGACTGAAGCAGATATCTTACAAACAAAATAAACACTCTTTATATTATGATCCATATTTAATTGGTTGATTAAAATAAGACGGAGAGAAAATGATCATGGAGATACCTGAACATGCATGTAAATTTTAGAATAAAATAGATAAAACAAGCTAAGAAAGTTTAAAAGGTTAAATTATATTGAAATAAAAATATTAAATTAAATTCATAATACTTTCTTCCTAGCGATTGCCATCAAAAACTCAACCAAAATGAGTAGGGAGAGAAAATTATTTTTCATAAATAAAAATAGAAATGGGTAGATACAAACAAAGGTGCCAACATCCACCCAGTAAACAGTTTTGCAGAAATAATAAAGGGAGACAAGTGAATCCTTTAACTTTACGTTGGCAGCCGTGTTCTATTATTTAAAAGCCAGTAGTAGCAGTTGGTAGTATCAGAGTGTTATGAGCCAGCAGTTTTATGCATAGTGAAATGGGAGAGGGGGAGGGAGGGAAGACGTTACCCGAGGGTAGCATCCCCCGCTTTGAAAACGGTGCGAAACATACCATTCCAACTGAAGTTAAGCTCGCGGAAAGAACGAACATGAGAGATCCTCCTCCTCGCCCCACCACTGGCACCTTTTTCAACACGTTTACTCTCAAGGTGGGCGCACACTATGTCGTATCGCTCCGCACTGTCTCGGAAAATATTCCCGAGCTGGATCTTTGCCCAACTTCAAAACAATGTACGTAGTAGAGTCACGAGAGGGCTTAAATCATATTTTTAAGGATAATATTTTATTTAAACGTTAATCAGTGTACAGTAGCCCCATGGCTTCTTTGGTGCTGACTGACAGTTTACAGCTGACTTCTGACGGTCAACATTTAGGTATATACCTAAATTTTGACTGTCAGAAGTGACAGCTGCTAAACACATGTTTTTGCAGATCATATGGCTCGGCGTAGGGATACATAATTTGGTCTGATAACTTTTCCAAGCCATCAGCTGTCAGCTGTCAGCTGTCAGTCAGCACCAAAGAAGCCATGAGGCTGCTGTAAACAATATTTAGAGGTTTGAGCTATTATTTCCAAAAAGGTAGTGTAAACTTTGCGAGATTAGCATCCTGCGGGTAAATATAACTGTTCAAACCCCTCAAAGATTATTAATAATCGTATTTAAGCTTTAATAAATGCATTTTCCTTACACATTTCAACTATTTAAATATCCGTCAAACTCTCATTACTTAGATTACTTTGTATGAAAATTAAGTAAAAGGGGGGAAGGAGATTACCGAATCAGGAATATTTTCAAAGCCGATTTGATACGTCATAGTGTGCTCCTTTATTTCTACTTCTAAGAGTCAAAACACTTAGCTCAGTCGGTAGCGAGTCTACCTACTAAGCTAAATGTCCCGGGTTCAATTCCTGGCATGGCTCAAAAATGTGTTGGTTTCACCCTTTCACCGTGATAAATTAACGATCAGGGGCTGGATTTTGTGTCTATTCTAGATCTAAGTTAGACTACAAATAGTATTCTGATATAATTAGTCGGTTCAGGAAGTGCACGTTAAATCAGATTTTATTTTTATTTTTATTTTTAACAATTCTATATCCTTCCCCGTGGCTAGGTGAATCTTTAGGTTGAACACAAGTCCAGAGGAACCTGCTTTTACTCATGAGGATGCTAGTGACCAAAATGTTTACCATTTGAATACGACTTCATCTTATTAGTAAATATACAAGTGCTATAGCTGGTTGCAAGGTGTATTGTCCTAGATTAAGTTAGTCTGTAAATCGGGTGGGTGTATGTTTATAAGGTGCAAGTCAAATACACTCCCTCCAAAAAACTACATACACTTCCAAGTTACTGCGAATTGGCACATTTTAAACGATCAATTAAAATGCATAAAATAGATGAGCTGTTTAAATCACACTTTCACGGGAATTCAGACACACCTGTCTGTGTCTTAGATAAAAAAATATATATTTGGTCTATATGGTTCGGTAAAACTATCCCAGACATAGAAAATTGTATCTTTTAGCCATCATCTTGAACAAATGGCTGACAAAGCAGTGCTTATAAATTATTGTTATTTTTAGCACCGTGTCTTACTAAAGTAATACTTAGCACCACATCTTACTACCCTTTCGGGTTACGCTTTAGTATTATCTACTCTAATAGGTTAGGAATTGGGAAAGTTGATATGGAGGAAGTGAACCCACAATCGCGTGGAGGGAGAGTAGAAAACCATTTAGGAAAAAACCCCTCCATTTCACCAGAGTGAGATTTGAACCTCGATCTCCCCGTCCTCAGTGATTTAGCTCGACACGAAACTCGCGCGTTAACTAACCACGCCACCGAGGTGGGTGTCTTACTAAATATTCGGGTTATACACTTATGTACTAATTACACTAATGGATTTGGGATAAGAAAGGTTGAATTTAGAGAACATGTACACGCATTTGCGTCGATAGAGAGCGAGAGGGAATCCATATAGGAAAAACGACCCTCAGTAGACCTGACTGGAATTAAACAACAATATCCCCGTCATCGGTAGTCTACTCTATTGCGAGAGTAACATCTTAGACCATACGGCCACTGAGGTGGGTGAATGAATATTGCTTTATATTTCGTTTCTACTTCCTCTTATTTAAAAAGTAATTATAAAACAAATTGTGGAAGAAAAAATTAACTGTATGGCTGATCAATTTATTTCCCTAAACTGTAGACGATGAAATTAAAATTTACTTAACCACTCTACATAATTTCACAAAAACAAAGAATCAAATTTCGTTGGTATACTATTTGAAAATGGGGGCTGCGGACATTTGCTAAAAAAAATTTATATGAATTCGAAAATTGATATATTTTAGGTAATTCGACTGTTATATTGAAAAAATTACTACCGAGACAAAATATACATGACGACGTCCACAGGACAACATTTTTGGGAACCTTTGTTTCAAAGTACTGTATAGTATTTTAGGTTAACTTCAAGAAGGAAGTTTAATTATTTTTTATAGATAATTATGATATAAGCAATTTTAGTACCGAGCAATTGTTTTAACAATAGATTAGTAGGCCTATATTATGAGGTTACGGAATCAAAGCAAATATTATTCGCGAATTTAGAATAATTATTGAACCAAATCAAATCCTAGTTAAATACGCTAAATTTATTATGTTAATAAAAAGAGTTTTACATTAAAATAAATATTATACTCATTTTGGACTTTAGTCCAATAAGTTATACATGTTCACGCAACCATAGTTCAGCTTGTCAAAGTCAAGAGCTGGTGATTATAAACTATCTCAATACAATATTATTAATATAGTCATTCCTAAAAGTTAAGACATTTGTCCAAAGCATTATCCAAAGGTGCAATAAAAGGCAAAACAAAGGTTATAGAGGCTATTTTTGGCTATAAAATGTTCGCCTTATTTTCCCGTTGATTTGGAAATATTCAACAAAAATTTACCTTACCTCAAAATAATTGTTATTTGTCATTAAAAATATACTTTAATATTTTAGGCACACTGTGAGACTTTACAATGGCCTAATGGTGACCTGGCGGTCTAGGAGTAAGGTGTCAGACTTCTATGCTGGCGGCCGGGATTCAATCCTCGGTCCCGGCAAAGATTTATCTGATTACCAAACCCTTCCTTCACCTCTGACAAGACATCTTGTGAATGTGGGGAATGCCAGGCCTCCACCGTGGTTCGGATTCCACGTTAAACTGTAGGTCCTCCATTTCATCTCACAATCACCCTACCATTACACATTAGCGTAAGTGCGTATAACCCGAACGGGTAGTAAGACGCGGTGCTAATAATAATAATAATAATAATAATAATAATAATAATACAATGGCCTAAAACCTTATCAATTTTTTTTCGTATTTTGGTTTTATTCGAGTTATCAAATAATATAAAATTTGATTCGATATCGATACTATCGAAGCTTTGTAGAATCCTAGTAAATCCTAAACAAAGTACAGCCAATTTGGGCACCACACCCTTAAAGGTGAGATAACTGTCACTATTCACCTAAGTAGTCGATATAGCTTAGGCCCTGTCCATATTCACTCTTATTTCTATATCCGTGTACAATAACTCTCCAGCCACATCGGAGATCAGTTTGTGAATCCCCACATCGGAAAGCACGTGGACAAAGACAATCAAATTCTTCTACTTTGGTTTACAGGTGGCAGTGAGTTCGAGTCTCTGCCGGGTGTACCAATATATATTTAGATGTTTTTCCACTTTCCCACCCAGATGGCATTTGAAACCAGACTTCCCTATTATTGGAAAAAAGACTAGATGAGCTTGATGTTCAGTCCGCGTGCCCACCGATACGAGGTCCCTCCTAGTTAATAATTAATGTTCTGTATCACATAGGTCGTTTATTTTGGTTAGAATTTTTTTTATGTTGCTATAATTATGTTTGTTTTTGCAATAATTTTACATGTTCTTAAAATTGTTAGTGCCTGGGATCACACTTGTAGGGAACAGAACCATTTGTACATCCCCTGCTATCGCACTATGGATAGTTAAGAAACTATGAAGTAATAAGATTAACTAATTTTCATCCATATTTTAGACAAATAGTTTCAGCTCCGAGTCAAGGATAAGGGGTACACGATATACTATCTATATCCTTCCTTAAACTGAAAGTCATAATTATATAAAATCATCACAAAATCTTATGAGTTAATTGAGGGTTATTATGAGTTTAAGTCTCTAAGCTACAATGTATATTTATATTTGTGTATAAGTTATATATATTTATATATTTTTAATTATTACGATAAAAAACATGTTTGTTAATAAATTAAACACTTAAGGCTAAGTAAGACAGTTTAGATGACGTTCACCCGCATTATCATAAAGAGGGAATGAGAAAATCCTCCCCTCCCCCAGTTTACCCTAACAATATTCAAACATCCTCGCTCAGACCAACGCACTGGACCGTGAATTTTACATTAATAATAACTATTATAAAGGAAGGTCTTGTCCGTTCACTCAAACGGAGCCCTCGAGGTATAGAGCCTTAACGACCTAGTCAACAGCACCAAGACAATCCTCGTACACGGATTTAGGGACATGCCCATTTACAAAACGTATACCCTGACATAAGGCAGAGCATATTAACAAACCCCGTCACTACTAAGTTTGATGATGACATGCCTTTAATTCCAATAACTGTCTCATTTCATTAGTGTCATGTTGCGTATCCGATGTAGCCAATAGAGAAACATTGGTAATTATTTTTTTTAAACTTGAAAGCCAGGTGATTAAATGAGTTTGTGCCGCAAGGGGATAAAACTCGTCTTGCAAAGCAACCTAACAGGTTTCTGTTTCCCACAGAACAACACTTTTACCTTGTGGAGGGAGGGAGGGAAAAAAATGCCGATCTTTATTTATAGCTTGAGACACATTTCATAATTATTTGTTATGCAATAGAGTATGTGACTAATTTACTGTCCTAAAATAACAACCAGATGAAAGTCCGTCAAAATAATAAGTTGAAAGCACAAAGAAAGTACTTTTGATTCTAAACTAACCAAATATTATTAAAGTAATGGGTGATACAATTGAACAGGACTAATATAATTTCATAGTTCCTTAATATAACCTAGACATAAATTTATTACCAGAATAAGATATAAAGTAAATTTCAATTGATACCTATACATAAAAATATTTACTCCTAGTTTACTACCCCTTCAGACTATATGAATTTGACTATACTGAAGGTATAGTGATGAAAAATATATAATTTATAGGTAGTGTACCCACATTTTCGTGAAGGTGGATTGGGAATCCATTAAGTATAAAGCACCCTCGGTATATTCAGCCGGGATTATCACTTCAACCTTCCCATCACAGACAAAGTAGACTTGATGAACCTCACATTAACTCTTCATGCCTAACCGTGCGGGTATCTATGTTAACGACGTTGCCTACCTGAACATTTCAAACCTTTTTTTAGAAGCAGGTTGCATCTTAACTTGACGCACTATCACACTACTACACCAATGTACTGAATAAAAAGAGAAGGAAGAACACGAGCAGTTAACTTTGTGAGGTCTCTTGTTAACATGCTGATAACACTTCCCCTTTTCCTCTGACTAGTTTACAAACTCACTACTATTTGCGAATTGAAAACATTAACCTGCTTTTTAATTTTACCTTTTCCTTGTTTTCTATTCTAGATAAACATATGGTACCACGGACATTTTTTAAGATTTCTAAAGGCCATTTTTATGACTTAACCAAATGTCCTGAGTTGTAGATGATTTATAAAAACAAAGTTTACGAAAAAAAACACTAATTCAAGATCAAAATAATAATTTTGTGACACTGTAGGACCATTTTTACAATTATTTAAGAATTTATAGTTCCTGTTTCAACTTTAAAATGTGCTTAATAAAACTTAAGGATTCACTAACATGGAAAATCATATCTTAATCTGTCGTGACATGACAGGTAGGCAACATCCTTATTGAAATGAAGAGTTCGTCTGCCACGAGCATTGCTCGATATCTACCACACGCAGAAGACTGATATTTTAAAACCAGAACATAGCTGAAATTTTAAATTTTTGATAAGATTTTTAAAAAAGTTATTAAAAATTGGGTCGGAAGAAATAAAATGAAGAGATTTTTTTATGTCTTCTTGAAGAAAGAAAGAGAATTAACCGTGATATTTCTGCTAGCATAATATATGTAGAGTTTCTTGGTACTTAAAAAAATAATATCTCTTGTCGCTGAAAAACTATACCTAATAAATATAATGTGTATTTTCAAACAGCTAACATTTTGTATTTGAAATATTAAAAAAAACTTTATGGAATATATCGTAACTACAATATCCCGTGGTTTGATTAACCGTGATACTTATTCTTATAAAATGAGCAAGACTTTTTGATGTTGCACACGATTTATTTTAATGATACCCTTTCGGTACTGAAGATATTATACAAAATGGCACAGTTTAAAAAAAATTAAATTGCATATTGTTTTTGTGTGATTTTACACGTTCCACGTTCTGAGTACTGTGTGCTGTGTAGATTCATGTTAATACTATGAATTCATACGTACAGGCTGCTTATATATGACCTACCCCTTGCCTCTTGGACCCCTTGTCATCAGTGTCAAAACTAACTAATGGAAAAACTCCTGGTGACCTGTTGGCTTCCTATTGGGTAGAGGGAGCCAGCACGTCACATGCTGTACCTAAATAGAATGGAGCTGATCTTTGAAAGAAAAGTAAGTTTTATGGTGCAATATATTGAAATTACTTCTGAAAAGCGCGTGACTGTCCATGGATGAAGTATTAAAAGGATATTTTATATGCAGTTCATTAAAGAAAAATGCACTTCATCCATGACTATTTTAATATATCGGAGGGGGTCCAGAACAATATCGTTACAACAGTCAATTATTTAATATAATAGCTTAGATATTTAATCAATCATATTTAAATGAAGTTAAAAAGTTCAATCATAGTTCCAACGTACAACTAACTAACTTTCTTATTTGATGGTGACCTGGTGGTATAGGGGTAAAGTGTCAGACTTCTGTGCTGGCGGCCGGGGTTCAATCCTCGGTCCCGGCACAGATTTATCTGATTGCCAAACCCTTCCTTCACCACTGACAAGCCATCTTGTGAATGTGGGGAATGCCAGGCCTCCACCGTGGTTCGGATTCCACGTTAAACTGTAGGTCCTTCATTTCATCTCACAATCACCCTACCATTACACATTAGCGTAAGTGAGTATAACCCGAACGGGTGGTAAGACGCGGTGATAATAATCTTATTTGATTTGAAGGCAGTCTAGCTCTACACTTCTAAATGCCTATACGTCTTAGTCTAAAATATTGAAAGGTTCACGACAACCCGAACAAATTTACTTTATAATTTTCCTTTAAATGTATCCTTTATTTATCAAGCGAATAGTGTGTTAATTTACTGTTGAAATTATTCGAGTTACTTAAGGAAAAAATAGTTAATTTTGATTAATACTTTCCGAATGGGAAGCTACGCCATTAAAAACCAAAATAAAGTCACCAACTAGACACAAAGCCTTACGAGTTGGAAGGTGGTCTCTTAAGATGGTCAATGAAAGCTTTCACATAATCTTTGTCTTCTAGAGGATAATAAAGAAGATTTCAGTTATACTTTTCCGAGAAAAACCATCAATAAACCATAATCTTTACATAAAATTTAGATATTTCACAAGATACAAGATTTTATACTGGAGTCCCCGTTTTTATTTAATGGCTCGTCCGCACTTAGTCGCGCCCGAACGTCGCGTCGGATGCGTACTCGTAAGACGCGTTGGGTTGGGTTTGTTTTATGTTTAAAAAGTGACAGTCTTCAATTAATTGTCATAGGATGTAACTTCAACTAAAAGGAATGATTAAGTACAACGGACGATGCGTTAAGATTGTAGTCACACGATATTTGATTCTGGCTAACAGAGGCCTGAGCCCAAGTCAACGTAACTAGATACGCGTAAGATGGACAGTGGGCCGACAACCGGAAGCGAGGGATTGTAGATGAGCAATAATATGAGTTGATTAAATCATTTTAACTGTTGGTTGGAACGTTCGATGCGATTTGATGGAAAGTAAAAGTTATACAGATGACAGTCGCTCACAGGTGCAATTTTTTTTTAGCACTGCATCTTACTACTCGTTCGGGCTATACGATTATGTACTAATTACGCTAATGGGCTGGGGACGAGGAAGTTTGAATTTAGAGAAAGTGTAACTACATTTGCGTGGAGAAAGAGAGGGGGAAACCATTTAGAAAAAAAACACCTATATAACCGATTGGGATTGAACCGTGATCTTCACGTCATCTGCAGTTTAGTATATTGCGAGAGTAGCGCCTTAGACCATTCGGCCACCGAAGTGGGTACTAAACATTAACTATTATTGTCTTCGTTAATTAGGTTGAGGATCAACTTTTATCAACACTGGCCATTTTTTATATACAGTATATCTAAGTTGTTAAGAAAATCATCTTCGTCTAATTAAAAATAAATACTGGGATATCAGTGACAAAGAGCCTAATATATTTAATTACTTTTCCATCCCATTTAAGAATATTTTTTTTATGACGAGACTTAACATTTTATAAAACTCTTCACCTTGTTAAATAACATAAAAATTAGTATTTCACATAACTTTGATTAATAAAAAAGTCCTTATAATAGATCGCATGTTAAAAGTCATCTTATTAAAGGACTTTATTCTAAATTGATATAAAGTTTTCTTAATAGTAAAGTAGTCCAAAGTTCTTCGTAAAACCAATTATTTATATTTTTTTCGGAAAAAAGTATACAAAGAGAGATGGAAGGAAGAGAATGGGGGAGGAGAGGGGTGCAGAGCAGAATCCAAGTATTGGTAAAGAGGGAAGTTATTGAATGTGCTGTGTAAGAAAAATTATTTTCCAGAGCCATTAACAGTTTAAAAAACAGTTAGAGAAGTTAACTCAATAACAAAAAGATAAAGTAAACGTTTCATTATAATTATTATATGGAAGACGCAAAAGAGCTATATTTCTAATCTTATTCTTTAAAATGAAAAATGGTACCTGAACATTGGAATCGAATGCGGGTATTTTGAATTAGTACGCCAATGGTTTAACCACTGAGCTAACCAGGAGTAGTACCGTGCTATTTAGTACATCGTGATATGCTCATTCGTACAGTTGTCATATTATCGACATCACAAAGCCCTTCCAAGTTGATGTTGGTTTCATTAACTAATAGATCGTGATCTTAATTGATCATTAATATGTAGTTGACAATTCCCACACGTCAATCACAGACTCTGCCTTAAAATATGATTGAAGAATGACCCTGAGCATAGGACTACTCCTGGATAGCACAGTGGTTAGAGTATTGTAGTACTAAGCCGAAGGTCCTAACTTCGATTCCCATGTCTAGGTATAATTTTTCAATTAAAAGAATACAATGTATATTCAGAAGTGCCTGTAGGTGGGACTAACATATATAATAGCTTTTTTGTTTAATCCATATTTATATTGTCAAATGTATGTTACTATAAATAGTTGTTTTATTATTAGCATTGGTGAACATCTTTAAGATGATTACTTTATCTCATTCATCTATCAGACACTTCGCAGCAAGGTCAGTCGATTAGTCAGATCCAGAGTAATGCCTCACTTTTTTCTTTTAGGTTCGTGACTAGGTGCTAAGAAGTCCCACAGCAGGGGAGGTCAAGGACTTAAAAAATAATAATTAAATTCCTCTTTAACAACAAAAGAGTAACGAGTTATACCAAGCAATCACTAAGTTATCTGCACTCGATTACACAAATGGGGGCGTGAGGGATGAGAAAGATATAATTTTGGGCGTATAGGAAGAAAGGGAGAAAAGTGTTGTGTTAAAACTAAATACCTTAGTATACTCGACTGGGATTTAAACCCTGTGTTTACACATCACTGGAAAACTAGACCATACGAGCTTGACGTTTAGTCTTACATGCCCACAGATACAGGTCAGGATGAAACTAGACAAATTATTTCAAAATACATTATGTATATTTATCCCTCTTTGCAACGCTTCACTCATACGATAATTTTAATTTTGTGATGGTATAGGCCTACAAAATACAAGACGATACCAAAACTTGAATGGAATGGGCCAGTCTCTCACATGTAAAAATGGCCCATCCCATTCTGGTCTAGGTAGATGTATTGTATTTAGTATAGTGGCACACTTGAGGAATACTAAGTATGACTACGAAAATGGCCCCTAGAACACGAATTAAGTTTGTACTTACAGGTACTTAATATTTTTAATATGTCTGACAAAATCAAAAGTTTTAGCGGAAAAATAAAGTTATGGTCTATCCAAGCTACCAATGGTTTGAATGAAAGTTTTCCGAATGTTGAAACGGGCACACAAAAAAACTTCAATCTTTAACCTTGGAACATTTGAGGTTACTTCCGGAAAAAAAATAGAATATACTTTCTCAATTCTGATTTACCGTACAACGGTTGGGTTGGGTGCATAATCCATTTTCTGCAGAATCCCAGAAACAAGACAAGTGTGGAGCAAAACATCTGTTAGTGTACCGTGAACTTTAAAATTTTGCGGAATTCTGGTCTAGAGCCTAACGTATTAATAGCGGGGTATGCCTATACCAGAGCAGTTGGTAAATACCAAACCACGGGGATCACGCATGCTAGACAATATACATATTCCACGCGCAGATGGTAAGTTAATAATTAAATCACTGTTTAAAAGATGCAAGAGAAACCTCTCCCACTTAAATCTCACGGGTTCTAATAAGATAAATAATTCATCATACAATAAAGCCCAAGAACCTAAATAGAGTATGTTCCCCACCACCTTCCACTCCCGGGCAACATTATGCAGGGCTGTCATGTTGTCAGTCAGAGTTGTTGACGGAGGAAAGAAGGGGGGCATGAGCCCCCTTACCCTCGTGGCCCCCTTACAAACTCTGATAACTTGTCACTCTAGAACACAGACAGGGCTTAAACCACGAAGAAGGGGGAGGAATTATTTCAATAAGACAACCTCCTCCTTGTTCTTCTCTTCGCGGTGCACTATGGGGGCGTAGAACAAGAACAATGGAGACGTGAAAACTCCTTTTCTTACCGTCTTTATGTTGAACAATTACTGACTCCAGAGCCCTAACGATAAAAATGGGCTCACATTTAACTTTTTTTTATGTACCCCATGTCTAACTATTTTTTCATACTAAGAGCATAATAACAATAATGGGGTAAGGAGGAAGGTATATTTAGAGGTGTAAATTGGGGAAAGTAGGAAAGCATTTGGGAAAACACACCCGCCGGTGGACTAGCCTTGACCTCTCCATCCATCACCGAAAAACCAGACCAAATGACGATATGGACCACATTAATCCATGTGGGTTTAAGTACACTTTATCACCGAGGAGCTCCAGGTTTAAATCCTGGGTAGGGTGCAAGGTAAATACTTTCTTCATTTTATTTGCATTGTGCTTACCACATCCTTTCTCCGTGCTGTTGTGGTTGCATTTCCTCCACGTGCTCTTCCTCATCCTTACACATAATATTTAGTCGTTCAACATACATTAAAAAAAATCTCCCCAACATTTTCCTCTCTTGAATTATTTAGACTTGAAGCAAAATATGTCTTCCCATTCGGCTGCGTGACCTTAAGAGGTCTCCCTAGAAAGTAGAAAATTAATATTGTTTGACCTAAGAAATTGGCAGCAATATCATCAGTCTGATTTGGTTTCTCTCTATTGTTAACTCTCTTTCTCTCTCCTACACACACGCACTAGACTAAGCGAAACAAGATGACAACATTGCCGGAAGGCATCACTCTTGCAATCGACTGGACTGCCTATGACAGGAGAGTTGGGGTTAGAATCCAGGTCAAGTGTAGTAAGGGTGGTTTCACACACTCCCTCCACGCAAATTCTGGTACACTTACTCTAAATACAACCTTCCTCTTCCCAAACACATTAGCATAATTAGTATATTTACACATGACCTAAACGCGGTGATAAAAACACCCTGTCGACATAGAAATGTCAGGAAAATATCGATAGTGTAAAATTATATAGGTGGTCTAGGAATAAGGTGTCAGACTTCTGTGCTGGCGGCCGGGATTCAATCCTCGGTCCCGGCAAAGATTTATCTGATTACCAAACCCTTCCTTCACCTCTGACAAGACATCTTGTGAATTTGGGGATTGCCAGGCCTCCACCGTGGTTCGGATTCCACGTTAAACTGTAGGTCCTCCATTTCATCTCACAATCGCCCTACCATTACACATTAGCGTAAGTGCGTATAATCCGAACGGGTAGTAAGATGCGGTGCTAATAATAATAATAATAAAAATATATAGTTTTAATCTTTCAAACTTATTTCTGAAAAACTAATAAATGAAATCTCAATTTTGAAAGCAAACCATTTGTTTATTTGGTATTGAAAATTATATTAACAAAAAACAAAATCATATACTATTTTGGCTGTAGTACTCAGATAAACTGATAGAGTAGACTAATTTAACTGATATTTGACTTCCAGATGAACTCCATGGTGACCTCGTAAGCAATTCCTTAATGTATTTTAAGAGTCTGACAAAAAGAAAGTTCTACGTCACGTACTGCATTCAGGCGAACGACCGCTGTGATTTGTTTGGCGTAGAGACAGCATTTCTGAGGATAAGTTATTTGATTTGTGAAAAAAAATGTTAAGTGAAAGCTTATGACTGAAGTATTTCCACATGATGTAATTAATACTTTCTAGTCACGTTCTCATGTGTAGGCCACGATCAACAGGTCAACCGTCAGTCAAGAATGTGATTCATTGCGTGGGCTGCCATTTTTCTTTTTCTAGATTGTGTATTTTTATACAGGTATTTAAAATAGCTTTTCTAACAAACAGCCCATGTCAATACACGAATAAAGAGCTAACAAAACCAAAGACAGTAAACCAGCATCCACACACCCAGCCCAAACACACAGGTATTAAGTAATTGGATAGAAAGATGAACACGGAAAAGAAAACAATCTCTCGTCAGCATAGACAGGAATTGAACAAGGATCTCCTAATATCAATGGTAAAGGAAGAAACTAAATCTAACAACTGGACATTTTCAACCGTGCCAGGAATCGATTCCAATACCCTATTAACCGAAGATTAATGTGATGCTAACTTGTTAAAGGTGTCACGATGGATGATTTAAATAAAATAAAATAGGTTAAAAAAGGTTATTCAACGTTGAGTTAGTTTATAAGTCATGTTGACTGTTTATATACCTACCACAGTACTTAGAAAGTACATGTCAAGTACTACATTTTTTTTACCTAATCTAGGAATTATTTTAAATCGAGATATAATCTGATCAATTCCTAATCTTTTGAAATGATATATTTTTAAAACATCGAGCTCGGAAACAAAACGGGTATTTTTTTAAAAAAATTCCACTTATTTTATTTGCGTAATTAACAAAAAGAAATGTTCCAAGTATATTTGGTTACTTGGTTTCAAGATTCGATCAATATTGTAGCAATTTTTTGATACTGCATTCCATCGATTCCGTGATAAAGTAGCACACCGATTTGAATGAAAATAACTCCGTCAATTCAGCGTTTTAACGAGGAGAATCCATTGATGATGTACACGTAAAACTGGCATCTCATTGGTCGAGACATTTAGACGAAGACCACGTGATTTGTTGGCTCATGAAAGAGAAACTAATAGGTATAGATACAGCTAAGAAAAAAAACCCATTTATAGTGATAGTAAGATGTGGTGAAAAAAAATTGTCAGAAAAGGTCAAATACAACGATATCCCAAGTTTACGATTGTCTCACAGCTGTACTATTAATAGCGTGACTGCGTGAGCCCTAATGTACCATTGTCTCACAGCTGTACTATTAATAGCGTGACTGCGTGAGCCCTAATGTACCATTGTCTCACAGCTGTACTATTAATAGCGTGACTGCGTGAGCCCTAATGTAACATTGTCTCACAGCTGTACTATTAATAGCGTGACTGCGTGAGCCCTAATGTAACATTGTCTCACAGCTGTACTATTAATAGCGTGACTGCGTGAGCCCTAATGTACCATTGTCTCACAGCTGTACTATTAATAGTGTGACTGCGTGAGCCCTAATGTACCATTGTCTCACAGCTGTACTATTAATAGCGTGACTGCGTGAGCCCTAATGTACCATTGTCTCACAGCTGTACTATTAATAGTGTGACTGCGTGAGCCCTATTGTACCAATGTCTCACAGCTGTACTACTACTAGCGTGAACCCAACTATACCATTGTTTCAAAACTGAACTAAAACTAATAGGGCCCATACACGATCAGTCAGAGTGTCAGTATTAATAAAATAATGACCGACAGTTTGATCGTGTAGGGGCCCTATTAGGGTTGATCACGCACCTACGCTACCTTTTCACCATTAGAATAACATTAAACAAAAATATACAACTTACGTATCTGGTATTAATTTTTTCCTACAACCTCATTCACACTAAAATAAATACTGGGGGCCAACCAACGCCGCTCACAACAGAAATAACGTCCAACAGATGGGTAGCCTTCTCCAGGTATCAGAACAGAAGACAGTAAGAGGACTCAGATAAATTCGGAACAAGCAGTAATATAATGTACACGGATAACATCCTGCCATGTTTCTTAGAACTAGAAGTGTCGTTGTACAGCAACCTCCTCATCTTCCAGTTCTCCTGGTACCACTAGCCATATATTGTGTGTTCACCGTGCCTAACTTATTCGTAATTATTTAACCGAGATGGTGATACTTACTGTACCAACACAAAATAATTAAATCATTTTTCAACTAGCTAATTTAGAGAATTACATTATGTTATACACATTAGAAATATCTTTTCACCGAATTTACTACATTTTTACTACCACAAAAAAGCTTTCAGTGGGCCTACAATTTAGTGGTATTTAAACTATTTCCCATGGAAAATATTATTCGAAATTTCATTTTAAAAATGTGTTATAAATTAAATACTCAGTGGATAGCGTGTCTTTATACTGAGATAAGTGCCCCAGGTTCGATTCCTAGCATGGCCGAATAATTTACAATAGGTGAAATGTGAGTATTTTTTCAAAGTAATGAATTAGCGGCTGGGAACTGGCTGTTGTGCCTGTTCTAGATTTAAGTTAGTTGATAAGTCGTGTGGTGTTATAATCAATCGGTTTATAAAAAGCACGTTAAATACCTCAAATAAACAAAAACATATAAAAATAAAATAGTTGTACAAATAACGAGACATTTCAATTATACTATACCGTTCTAAGGGTGACCTAGCGGTCTAGGGGTAAGATGTCAGACTTCTGTGCTGGCGACCGGGGTTCAATCCTCGGTCCCGGCATAGATTTATCTGATTACCAAACCCTTGCTTCACCTCTGACAAGACATCTTGTGAATGTGGGGAATGCCAGGCCTCCACCGTGGTTCGGATTCCACGTTAAACTGTAGGTCCTCCATTTCATCTCACAATCACCCTACCATAACACATTAGCGTAAGTGCGCATAACCCGAACGGGTAGTAAGACGCGGTGCTAATAATAATAATATACCGTTCTAAGTTAGTGTTTAGTTCTACATCTAACATAAAGGCTGTTAAAAACTTTATCTACGATGAAAAGACGAAGATGATATCTTAGAGAAAATGCACCCATATTCGCGTGGAGAATGGGAGCATCCCATTATGGAAAACCACTTTTAACGCACCCGTCCGGAATTGAACCACCGACCTTTCCGTCAATAGCAACCAACTACAATGAATCAAACTATTTGGACTGTTTGGCCACCGCTTCGGTTTAATTAAAGTAGCGTGGTAGGTAATCAAATTCATATGAATAATATATTGCTCTAATCAACGACGAATTATTATTGCAATTATTATTTCAATAGTATTGGAAGGGCTTACCCTCAATTAGTTCTATAATATATTTGATTAATTAGTCCATCTGAATGAGAGTCGCAAAGTTTGTTACATTTCCAAAATATTCATAGAGAACAAATATGATTGAAAGTAATTTTATTTGCATCTAGAGTGAACAAATAAGCTCAAAACAATTTCTTTTATTCCAGCTGAGGTGTTTAGGCTATGATAAAAATATTGTTGGTTCTGGTGGAGGAATATATATATTTTCTCATTTAGTGTGCTCAGCCGACAGTATTGATTCCTCGCATAAAACTTTGATTAATAAATACGATCATCTCATTTTACCCTTGGATGGATTTTTCAAACGAAATTGATTTTAAAAAATCTTGGGGGAGGGGGGGAAAGGGGTGAAGTAAGGCCATCGGTCACATGTCGATTGTGGTAAGTTGAAGAACCGTGGAAGGTATGTGAAAATACCTTTCTCGGAAAAATTGGTAGGATCTTTCGCTCTTTTTCATAAAAGTTCTCGTGTGTTGATATAATCAGTCAATTCAGAAAGTTTAGTTAAATACCTTAAGTAAATAAATAATTATTTTAGTCGCGTCTTAGTAATCATTTTAATCACGCTAATAGAGTATAGATGAGGAAAGAAGAACTGTAGAGGAAATTTACTCGCATTAGGGTGGAGGTGGAGTGGGAAACCATTGAGATAAAAACACTCTCAGTGCACCTGATCGGGATTAAAAACCCAATCTCTCCGTCAACGGCAAACCAGTTTAATCCAAGTGACACGTTAGACCATACTACCACTGATATGGGTAGGTCATTAATATTCTTTCTGTAAATAGTATTAGTTAAATTAATACTCTACATAGGTGACCTGGCGGTCCAGGGGTAAGGTGTCAGACTTCTGTGCTGGAGGTCCGGGGTTCAATCCTCGGTCCCGGCACAGGTTTATCTGATTACCAAACCCTTCCTTCACCTCTGACAAGACATCTTGTGAATGTGTGGAATGCCAGGCCTCCACCGTGGTTCGGATTCCACATTAAACTGTAGGTCCTCCATTTCATCTCACAATCATCCTACCATTACACATTAGCGTAAGTGCATATAACCCGAACGGGTAGTAAGACGCGGTGCTAATAATAATAATAATAATAATAATAATAATAATACTGTACATCTGGTCCGAGATATGCTAATTAAATGTAAGGAACATTTTAGTTACCTGCATCCGAGGATCAAATCAGCGTTCCCTAAAAATGAAAATTATCTCTCTCTGACCCTCGACTTGTCGTGACGAGCCAAAGTTTGGAAGGACGTATTTTACAACTAGATCAACATTGCCGGTGTTGACGTAAGAGAAGGTATATCAAGTTGACTGTAACTAGTGTATGCATTGTTTGTGTAGGTCATGGTTAGTTTGGCAGTGCACGCAAGCCTCTCTCCCCCCACAACTTCCTACACCCCCTACCATGCGCGTACAGCCCACCAGTTAGTGTTGACCCAGGTCGTGAACTTGCATGTCCAAACAAAGCACCGCAGGGAGGTTCCGGACTGAGCGGGATGCTAGTCAACACCCAGTCGGCATACCAGTGCGACAAAGGGGAGAGTTTGATTTTCTGGTTTGCTCGCCTGTCTCTAGCCCTGGATTGAAAGTGGTTCAGATACTGGCTAAGGTTTCTGGAGAGTATTTTTCTTTTATAATCAGTTCGTATAATATCACAGATATTTTTAGTGTATTTTTCACGTGCACCGCGTCTTACTTTCTTACTGCCCATCCAAACTGTTCGCATGACTACACCAAAGAAAGAGGGATAGTAAAGGTAGACTTTAGATTATTTGTAACTACATTTGTGTGGAGATACGTTGGGGAAAATGATCCTAGAAAAATAAATCTCAACACATCCGGTCGAGATTAAAACCTCGACTTCCTCCTTCGCCATCGAAAGAGTGTCGTATTATACCGAATGCTCAAATGTAATTGGGCACTTTATACCAAGGGTTCTTAACCCTTTTACGATTACAGGCCCCCAATGGGCTGCCCAATGTCTTCCCTATATCATACCCACCTTTTCCAGAATCCTCACGAATCTAGGCACACCATCAATACGGCCAATCCACGGCAACGACCATACATTTGATGTCCTAAATATTGCTTGACTAATCGCTCTAATATACAGACGCAGGGCATGATGGAGAAGTATGAACTACATACATCACTTGATGCAATATTCAGTCCCCAATTTATCCTCAACATACTTACAACATACAGGTACGCACCGTTTCAACGACAGGTAGACCTTTGGAAAGAGACAGCTGGATTGCGTCACAAAAGAAACGAACTTGGCATCGCGTCACGATATTGTTGCGTGGTGAATAGGTTGTATTACTTACTACCAGTCTTGGATACTCGCATAGTTACGGTAATGGGGTAAGTTCGGAGAGGGTGTTATATGTGGGAAATGCATCTGCATTTGCGAGGAAGGGGGAGGAGATAAAGTTAGATGAAGGAGTACACCCAGTGGAGATTCAGACTCTGACCATCTCATAATCAGTAAACCAAACCAGACGAAGCTTATTCCCTAACTTGCATGCCTGCAAATGCAGGTGAATAATAAGCTAATTTGTTTAAAGTGGGGTTAGGGCAGTATTTTTGCAGTTCTTCAAGCAAAACTAACTTTTAGTCAAACTAAATTAATATGGCTTCTGTAGATAAGTTTAGTTAACTTTACACACATAGTAATACTGTATAAGCCAGCCTTAAATATTTGTTATGGGCGTTCTGGAATTTAATGAGAACTTTTTAATGTAGTGAAAACAATTTTTTTTTAAATTTAATTATTTAAAAAGTGACCACTGCCGATTAAAAGTATATAATAGCTTTTCTACATTTTAGATATACCCCATAGGTGGCTACACAGTCCAAATGTCAAGCTTTTTTGGTTTGAATTGCCAGTCGTAGTTTGAATCTAGGCCGTTTGTGCTGAGAAAGTTTTTCCAAATTGATGTTCCATTCTTCCTCCACTCAAATGTGAGTACATTTCCTCTAAAATATCTTCCTCGTCCCTAATAGCTTGAATGAGTAGACGAGGGGCGATAAGGAAAATTACCCGCTTCAGTGGACGAAGGCGTCACACTGGTTTTAAACTTGGCCTGCTGAAGACTGAGAGATTGGGGTTTGAATTCCAGTTGGGTCTATTGATGGTGGGTATCACACTTCTTCCACGCAAACGCAGGTAGATTACTTATAAAATGCTTCATTTCTCATCCCTATCATATTAGATTAATTATCTAGAGGCCTACATGCGTATAGCCTGAATAGGTAGTCAAACGTGATGAAAAAATAATAATATGGAAGTTATAAATTGGGTGTAAGAATAGCTAGAAACAATTTGAGGGAAAAAAAAGCTCTGTAGGCCTACCCTCAACCGGGATTTGAAACACAACCTCCCTAGCAAACCAGACTAAGCTAGCTTCTCGTTTAGTCCATATGCCCACCGATGCGGATGATAACAATATTTTCCTTAGATATTTGTTAGATGTAGGCCTATAACAAATAGGTGACCTGGCGGTCTAGGGGTAAGGTGTCAGACTTCTGTGCTGGCGGCCGGGGTTCAATCCTCGGCCCCAGCACAGATTTATCTGATTACCAAACCCTTCCTTCACCTCTGACAAGACATCTTGTGAATGCGGGGAATGCCAGGCCTCCACCGTGGTTCGGATTCCACGTTAAACTGTAGGTCCTCCATTTCATCTCATAATCACCCTAACATTACACATTGGCGTAAGTGCGTATAACCCGAACGAGTAGTAAGACGCGGTGCTAATAATAATAATAATAATATAACAAATAGGTTATTTTGTACAAATAAATAAATACATACATACACACACATACACACATATACACACATACACATATATACATACACACACATATATACATACACACACATATATACATACACACACATATATACATACACACACATATATACATACATATACATACACATATATACATACATATACATACACACATATACATACATATACATACACACATATACATACATATACATACACACATATACATACATATACATACACACATATACATACATATACATATACACATACATACACATATACACATACATACATATATATACACATACACACATATATATACACATAAACACATATATATATACATACATATACATACACATACACACATATATATACACATACACACATATATATACACATAAACACATATATATATATACATACATATACATACACATATATACATACATATACATATACATACACATATATACATACATATACATACACACACATACATACATACATATACATACACACACATACATACATACATATACATACACACACATACATACATACATATACATACACACACACGTGCGCTTCATATGACGAAGCGTGATGGCTCCGTACATGGCAAGTTTTGCCCTGGGTTTGTAAGTTATATTCGGATCGCTCCCACAACTTCTTAACATAAAATGGATGCAAAGAAAAGAGTAGCATATGTAGTGTGCTTGTATACATAATGAACGCGTATGAATGCATCACGTGTGAATTATTCAAGCTTGAATTTCAAGCAGACCTAGAAGAAGAAATGGTTTTTACCTTCTACAAGTGATTTTATCCCCCCTCAACAGCTTACACTTAAGTGCATACAAAAATACAAAAAAAAAATTCCTTTCAAAAGCATGCTTTCTGGTGATTTTTTGTGTGAACTAGAAGACATTTTAAAATGGATTCGGATAAGGTAGTAATGATAATAAATAATAAAGTATTCACGAATAAGTTAATCTTTATTTGAATTCTAAAAGAGGAAAGGTTGGCCAGTTAATTCTTTTACTTTGGTGTTGTGCACCGTGTGTTACTACACTTACACCCTATCGGCATATTTGCTTTAATGGTGGAAGGTAGAATATATAGTATGTACCCAAATTTGCGTCGAGGGAGAGGGGGGAAATTATTTAGAAAAAATAGGAAAAAACCACCTTCACTACACCCAGCCAGGATTCGAGACCCGAGATTTCTATCACCTACAAACCAGACAACACGAAATTGGAGTTTAATTTGCGCGTTCATCGACGCAGTCTGTATATAATTACTCGTACTTTAATAAATTAATTAGATAGAACTTCACACGACCTTTTTCTAATTTAGGTATGATACGTGCACTTCCTATACACACCTATTATAGCCACCCATTAATTACAAACTAGATTAACCTAATACAAAAACATATAATGATGCGCACTCAGTGATAATGTCTAAATATTTATTATAAGGATTATAGGGCCAATTTGTATTCAAAAGTGGTACTAAATATCTTCGTCAGTACCCCCCGGAATCAAGACAGAGCCCCATATAATGGTAGAATACCATTTTCAACATCTAGGATGAGCTTACACGTTTTGTTGAATACAATTTAGTTAATATTTATTCTTAATCGACAGTCACATACCATAGTCTAATAGAAAAATACCAGCAACCTTAATTACATATGTGTAAAAGATTTCAATTATTTAATGTTTCAATGTAAGTATGGAGTTAAAATTTGCACTTAATTTTGTAAATCAAGAGCATGTGAATAAAGTTTCTCAATTTTATCAAATGGTGATTAACCTAACTACATATAAAACACGTTTTAAAATAATAAAGATGAGATATAATATTTAATAATTAATGCTCGGTCGTGCGGTAAAATGTTGTAATATTCGACCCAGAAACATGACAGTAATAAATTGCTTCTCTAGCTCGGAGAAACTAGGTCAGAGTTTCTCCATTTTAATTAGAAAGTTAGGCTGATATTCCATGGGCACCGAAGAGAATGTCTGATCCACACAAGCTGTGTTCCTGGATAAGATATTTCTCGGCTGATATTCCATCGACACCGAATATAATGCCAGATCCACACATACTCTGCTTTTTTGAGAAGATACATTTTATTTTAATAATTTCGATCTGAAAACACCAGCTTTATGAACCCTATCTAAGTAGACGTCCGAACTATACTAAGGCGCTAAATATGCAGGAGGTGTAGTTTTAGAGGAAAGGTATCCACATTTTCAACTAGGAGGCACAAAACACCATTTAGGAATACAAATTCTCATTACACCCTGCCTAAATTCACTCCTTGACCTCCCCTAAACAGGAAATTCAGTTTAATTTAGAGTGACTCCTTAGACGATGCTACCAACGATGCGTAGACCTTTATGCCGATAAAATCAGTAGGCTTAAAAACTGAGAGTAACATAAAATATCTTCAGTCAGCTTACCCTGAAAGGTTTCTTCTTTGATTTATTACACCCTGGCTCTCTCTTCTTATAAGTTGCACCATAGTTGAACCAAGCAAGGTTAGCTTACTACCTTACGGGGTAAAAAAGTGTGAACTGTTAGAAAGTGCTTCAAGAGAAATCTCACTCCCATTACAAAACTAATTAATTTAGTTTTACTCTTGAATGGACTGAAAAATTATGTTGATAGTATTCAATAAAAATATTAGTAATACTTTGTCGTCCACGGTTCTAGACCACATCGGAGATATGCATTTAAAACTAACTGTAAGGATTGTAATAAAGCTAATCTGATCCAATACCGACTGAGCACGTACGGCCTAATTTAATGTTTCTTTTAACTGGATTGTACCGATTAACTACGATCCATCCCGAACCGGGACAAGCGTAATTTGCAAAGAGTCAATCGTAAAAATCCCATAGATTAAAATATAATAGGTTCCCTATTAAAACCAAATGTGACTTTTATAAATTTTTTCCCCAATCCTAATATTAATTACCTTTTTGGAAGAAAGTTAATCACGTGTAGTTTTAAAAGTCATTTGGGATATGGTTTTTTTTACCATTTCAAAATACGATATTTATATTCAGCAAAAAAAACTTGACTTAAAAAATAGGCCTATATTTGGAAAGTCCTAATATTTACATTTTTTTATTAGTACACTTGGTGTATATAACGTGCACTTTTGAACCAACTGTTTATATCATCACATGATTTACAAACTAAAAATGCCAGGCCTCCACCGTGGTTCGGATTCCACGTTAAACTGTAGGTCCTTCATTTCATCTCACAATCACCCTACCATTACACATTAGCGTAAGTGCGTATAACCCGAACGGGTAGTAAGACGCGGTGCTAATAATAATAATGTTAATAATACAAACTAACATGACTAAGTCCCCCAACCATTGTGCCAGAAATTGAATCTGGAATCTATAGAATAATAGACAAACACACTGGCAACTAATCTATGGTTTCAAAATGGAAACATAGAACCAAAGTCTAAACTATTTTTGTTGTTATTAAATCACTTTAATATGGATGATTTATTGGTCCATTAGACTTATTCAACACGGTTTTTGAGTTATTCATATTTGCCTTAAATTCTGACGAATTCCGTGACCTGGATTCAAAATAATATCACATATAAGCTTTCAGAAGGAGCTATCCTGAACATTCGCCTTGGCTCTCTCGGACATAACCTAAGCCATAATAGTATTTGCTTTATTTTTTTCTTTCAGCACCGCGTCTTACTACCCGTTCGCTACGTGTTATCTTGGAAAATATTGCAAGTATCAATGTCTCAACCCATTCCAACAACATCGACCAGATAGGAAGCTATCATCCGCTTTACCTGGGAGGGTCATTAGCTGGGACTATCTTACCTCAGCCTTGGACTGGAATATTATGTTCTGCTAGTCCGTATTGCATCTACAGTTGGCACAGTCAAAACAAGAAATTTAATTAAATATATATTTAAAATCGATATTTACAAATGATCAATTTGGACATATTAATTCAATTAACAAGCAGCCCCGGGTTAAAAATAAATTCTAAATAACATTGTGTACTATAAAATTAGACACATTTTTTAAACAAATTATTTTTCTTCATATTATAAATATTTCGTTTTGTACACCTCAAATGAATGTATAATTATATAAAATTTCAGCTCCATACATTAATTACTTTACCTTAACAATGGTATGGGGAAAGCATAACATAACAAGTGTGACCCCTTAGACCCCTTGTAGCTAGTGAAATGTAATGATTTAAAATAATTGGATCAATTTTTATAGCTTATAATTATTCACTTGTTAAAATTGTGCAATAAAATGTGTATTGTCGAATGACCTTAATCAACACCTCACCAGTCACGTGAGCTGCTACCTCAACCCATTAGATAAAAAGAAAAGGCCGACAAAATAATTGTTTCAACACATCAAATCTGCGGTCGCGAGAACCAAGATAACGAATACCACAGTGGAGTTCGCCATCATCACTGGTTCGAGTGCTAAGATTGGCGGGCGTGCAGTGCACTTATTAGTTCAAGGTTGAAGCGGGAGGTAAGAAACTCATTAAGCTCTTTCCCAATAGAGAGGTCTACTTTTTAATCAGCACCAAGAGTTTAAAACGTGATGAATTAGGTTAGGCTCCTCAACTACTTGAGAAGTGTAGTATAAGTGGGTTCACGGTAATCACTACGCCTTATTAGAGTGAACAAAATTTAAATATCTTGCAAAATGAAAAAAAAAGGCTTTATTATTGCAATATTTGACGTTAAGAGTCGGAATAATATATAATTACGAAATAACAAGAACAGTTTTAAATTATTACATTATATTTTTAAATTAATAAATCCTTCATGAACCATAACATCGTACTTCCTTGATATTAAAAAAAATGCAGTGAGTCTTACCACCCGTATGGATTATTCTAATTTAATGTCACTAATAGGGTAGGTAGGATGAAGGTGAAATCTAGAGGAAATGTATCTGAATGTGTGTGTTGGTTAGGGGGGGAGGAGGAAAGAGAGTAAAATCATTTAAGAAAACACCACCATGAATTCCGGCCTAGTTATGAGCCTCTACCTCATCGGAAAGCCTGGACAGATCACACCTTTGTCTTCATTACCACCGTTGTGGATTGATTATTTTTACTAACACTTACTCTGCCAAGATAAGTCTCCCACCCAGATATTGGGGAAAATGCAGTTTTTCGGGTTTCATTTTTAAAAACCGCAGTCTCTCGGTTTTCTATTGTTTTCTTTAAATTTTTTAAGATAGTCTATAAACAAAAATGAAGCCCTAATTTTTAATATTAAATATCTATTTTTT
>CABFOW010000275.1:106383-117739 GCA_902141385.1 Timema californicum
TTAGTCGTATGTTTAAGATATTATAATATCGAAGTTTCCTCTTCCTTAGAAATGTTTCGAAAATGTGAACATTTTGTGGGTGTGGAAGTCGAAGCGAAGGAGATTTAAACTTCCGACTATCATTTCAACATTGCGAAGCTTCACACATCCTTATAATTAACTAGATTCCATTCGCCATTGGAATGGCGGTAACTGACAGCTGGCTAAAGTTACAAGATCTACTTTTATGCATCCATTCACCAAAACATCTGCAAGAATGTGTGTTGAGATGCCATCACTTTTGACGGTCAAAACTTTCACAACAAACAATTTGTTTTTAATTATCTTTTCTTTTAAGCGTTTTTACGTTATTGAAACATGCTCTTAAGAAAACAACCGTTTGGATAGTTATATTTTTGTGGAAGCGGCGTCTGTGATTCACTTAAAATGCTTTACAAACGAAAGGCTTTTTTTCACTACATAAATCAAGATGACAAAGCAGACGTAGCCAGGTCGATTGATGACGTCCAAATCGAGTTCGGTTGTGTTTATGCGCATCTGCTTAAAAAATAAAAATGCTTTGTTTTTAAACTACTGTAATATTTTTTTAAGACTCTTTATCTAAGTTCCAGAATTACATTTATTTTGGAGGCCAGTTGCAAGAAGATACAAGTGAGAATATATTCTTTAAATTTATTATTTAATGCACAATATTATTTCTTGTCGACACAAACGTGAAACCAGAAATTTTATTAATAAATTGTTATTTCAATAAGTTAAGAAAAAGGCAATTATGCAGTAATCCTTAATGAGAGTAATATTAGAAGCGATATTAACACTTTAGTTTGAAAATATGATATTACTATTAAAATAATAATTATTTTCACTTAGGTTAACATTAATGCGTGTCAACCAGTATTTACAATAAACATCTTCTACTATGTCAGTAAATTGTTACCACCACATCAGTGGAGAATGGATTATACTTCGTTCTTCAATAAATATAGACAAATGGTGCTCGTGGGAAATAGGGTCACGTTTAAATTATCTTGTTAATCCTAATAAGTATGTAAAGTAATTAACATTGGCACAGAAAAATCCAATTCCAAATATAGACCTTCGGTGTTAAAATGTAGTGTTTTTGTGTGTGTTTTTTTACAGTTCTGAAACACTTGTGAAACGAAGCCCTAATTGAAAAGCATACACACTTCGTAGTGAACTGGACCAGGTGGGATTTATACACTATGGCCCTATATTATAACCTACACCATAGTTGAACCAGACCAGGTAATATTAAAACACTATGGGTCTATTTTAAAAGCCACACCATAGTTGAACCGGACCAGGTAGTATTAAGACACTATGGGTCTATCTTATAAGCCACACCATAGTTGAACCGGACCAGGTAATATTAAAACACTATGGGTCTATCTTATAAGCCACACCATAGTTGAACCGGACCAGGTAGTATTAAGACACTATGGGTCTATCTTATAAGCCACACCATGGTTGAACCGGACCAGGTAGTATTAAGACACTATGGGTCTATCTTATAAGCCACACCATGGTTGAACCGGACCAGGTAATATTAAAACACTATGGGTCTATCTTATAAGCCACACCATGGTTGAACCGGACCAGGTAATATTAAAACACTATGGGTCTATCTTATAAGCCACACCATAGTTGAACCGGACCAGGTAATATTAGGACACTATGGGTTTATCTTATAAGCTACACCATGGTTGAACCGGACCAGGTAATATTAAAACACTATGGGTCTATCTTATAAGCCACACCATGGTTGAACCGGACCAGGTAAGATTGTTACTCTTCCGGGTAAACGTGGTGTACAGTGCACTTTTTTTATTTACGTGAGCTTATTATGTAAAAAGAGGATTACAATATCAAATAGTTTTAGTTTTTGATTGGTCAGTAGCTTTCAATACAATCGCTAACTTTGAACCTATCCTCACCGTTGGGCAAGCAAACAAAGGCATCAGTCTCGTCTTGTCTTATTCTGGTGACGAGGAGGTTGGGGCTAGAATCCTGACCGAGAGAACAGAGGTATTTTTTTTTCTCAAGTGGTTTAACACACCCCTTCAATGCAAATGTGGGTACGCTTGCTCTAAACTTTACCTTACTCACCCCTACCCCATGGATTGACCGGGTTTCGGGGCACGGAGTAAACTACAACAAGAAACTCTTTGCGTTATCTTATAGTTGTGTAACTTTACTGACACACATGCAGTTAGTTTTTTAAGCTTTTTATTTCAATCGCTTCTTATTACTCATCCAGGTTACAAACATCTGGAATTTAGAAATGTAGAATAAATACTTTCCCATTTGCGTGGAGAGAGAATGTTAAACCATTTAATAAAATATACCCTCACTGAATCCAGCCGGGATTCGAATCCCGATATTCATGCAACTGGCAAATCAGATTAGATGGCTTGATCTTTAGTAAACGCAGGTGTAGGGAGGGAGGCTTAGGGGGTTCAACCCCCTTCCCCCTGAAACTTCCAGAAGTTTTTTCAAATATTCGGAAACTCCTTACAATTTTAGCTACACTTCCAGTATCGACAGCAACCCCTGAACGTACTTTCTCTACACTTCCAAGCGATAAAAGTCTTACATAAGAAACACCACCGGAAATGATCGTTTGACGGGACCTGCACTTCTCAGTGTGCATCGTGAGACTTCGGTGGAGTCTGAGGAAGTTTGTAAGATGCTTTGCAATGGTATCAAGAAAAGCTAGTCTTCCTCTTTGAGGCTAAATCTAAAAGATTATTTTATACATGACTTTTAAGGCATAAGTTTTTATGTTACTTGATATGTGAACCATTTAACAAAGTAGAATGAAAATAATAGTTATATAGCCGGTGACCTGGCGGTCTAGGGGTAAAGGTGTCAGACTTCTATGCTGGCGGCCGGGGTTCAATCCTCGGTCCCGGCACAGATTTATCTGATTACCAAACCCTTTCTTCCCCTCTGACAAGACATCTTGTGAATGTGGGGAATGCCAAGCCTCCACCGTGGTTCGGATTCCACGTTAAACTGTAGGTCCTCCATTTCATCTCGCAATCACCCTACCATTACGCATTAGCGTAAGTGCGTATAACCCGAACGGATAGTAAGACGTGGTGATATTATTATTATTAATAATAATAATATATAGCCACATGTAAAGTTTTACCTGTTTGACACTCATTATATTGGACATATTTTGTTTCAAGAATAAACACATACAAAATAAGCATATTTTTATTTCTCAGAGTTTACTAGTATTAAGTCTTCATATCTTTGTTCTAAACTTGCCAGTTTTTTAACCCCCAATCCCCGCCCCCCCCCCTGAATGAAATCCACCCTACGCCCAAGAGCTAACGTGCTCACCAGTTCGAGTTTTAAATAAAATAACTTGACTAACTGAAAATATTGATCGTCACAGAAGTGCTTTGGCGATTCAATTAGAAGTAAATAAAGTTCATGTTAATAACATAACTGAAAGAAAATTAAGAAAATTACTTATTTCAATTACTAATATTATAAACGCGCTTTGAAGCCCCGCGAAACGCACGCGCACACACACGCACACAAATTAAAAACTAATTTCAACTTACTTTCGTGCTATATTAGAAAGTCGCCCAGAGCCTGCTATGGAATTAAAGAACGCCAAGTTAATTTAGAATTTAATAATTCTCAGCTTAGTAATTTGGTAGAGAATAATAGGGTTATTTTCTCCCTGCACCCCCCACAACCTCTTCTTTAAAAAGCATAAAAGCTAAGCTAGCGCTCAAAAGGAATAAATATGAGTACAAGACACTTATTTACCCATTGCTTTCAAAGAGGTATGGTATTTTAAATTGAATACTTCAAAGAGGATCTTTTTTTATTATTCTTTCGATGATTTGAGCGAAAGAAAGCTTTCCCCTCTGTAATGGAAAATATTGTGTTTGAGATTTAAAGAGCTTGCAAAAAAAAGGATGGGATAAACAAAACAATAGGTTATTTATTCATCTTATGATCACGTGGATAAAGGCGTCAGAATTATTTGGTCTGGTATGCCCGGTTATGAGAAGGTCGGGTTTTTAATCGTGTTCAGGTGTATTTTGTTTTTGATTTTGTTGCGTGCTATTTTCCTTGATTCAAGCCTGGGTTCTCCACAATGGAGTATAATTTAGAAAGGTAGAGTTTAGAGGAAATTTACTCACATTTACGTGTAGGGAGTGAGTGGAAACATTTAGGAAACACCAGGCTGTTATGTACAGTATTTGTGGCGTGATAAATTATTATTTACGTAGAATTATATATATTTTTCGCTGTATTAGACATTGGATACATAACAAATGGAAATCAAGACCATTTCATGATCGTCAACTCGACCTTAACCTCGCACCTTTTTCTGAAGGTAGGATTTACAACAAAGGAATCGTTTCCTTTCCCTTATTTTGAATTTATTTAGTGTGTAAATTAATCCTGCTCCTTATGATTTCGGTAACTTTTAACTGAATTATATAATCTGTTAAATGTCGCTTGTGCTGGATATTTAGGTTTACAAGCAATGCCAAATAAAAATGCATTATTGTACCATACTAAATTCTAACAAGCGTATATTACTTTTATTCATCTTTTACAAGGAAAAATAATTTAATTTTCATTTTATTTGTCTTGCACGACACTCAAGTATTATCTTATTGTAAGTCACAAACTGATATAATTATTATTACAATGGTACTCCTTCATTGTTGTTATGTACATTTATTATAAACACTGCAACTTTGTTATAACTATCACACCTCTCATGTATAGACTAATATAATATAAACCAACAACGAAATTTTTAAAAGGTGGAACTCGTTGTTTATCTTGATACGTTTCTCGAAGCTAATCCTAAGGTTTTCAATGAAGTTTTTGTCGCTTCTCACAAATACTTTTTAATAGATTTGCAGACAATAATTATTATATAATTAGGATATTGTAACCCGCTTTGCGTGATCTAACGTGCTATCCTCACAGTAGACTAGAATACCGAAGATGGGTATATCGGGGTTCTATCCCGGTCGGGTGCATCGAGGTTTTTCTTAAAATGTTTTCCACTCTCCGTCCACGAAAATATGGGTGCATTTCTTATAAATTAAGCGTTTATAACCCCTAACCCACTAGCGACACTAGTACATAGGTATAACCTGAACAGGTAGTAAGACGAGGTGCTAAAAAATATATATAAAATACATGGTTTCTGTCTATTCATTCATCTCCTCATAATTCTTACTATTTAAACTTTCTAGCCACCAAGCTGCTCACTCTCTCTAACCACAAACATTCCAGTTGCCAAAATTGAACATTCCCACTTTGAGTGGAAACTTACTATATTGTTGATGGATATCACCAATACATAATATCAAATAACAATAATAATAGGTCTATGGTAGAGTTATATCAATGTTAACTGGAGAAAAGCATGTTTGTATTTTCTAAACGGTGTTCCAATATCCATTTGTAAGAAAATCAAGGTGTACAACGGAAGATATTCTATTATTTGTTTGAGATATACATTCACACAAATACAACTTTAACCCTTCTATAAAAGTTTCAATGATAAACTTCCTTCAAGGTGATGTATTCAAGGTCAAAGGCAGCCCGTCTGGATTTTGAACTACCCAATTGGAAACAAGCCCACAAATTCCGCCGCTGCTCTTTAGTTGAGTCCTGCGTGAATGACCAAAATCGTATCCACAAAATTCGCCCGACATTCACATTCACGGGGGTGACCTGGTGGTCTAGGGGTAAGGTGTCAGACTTCTATGCTGGCGGCCGGGGTTCAATCCTTGATCCCGGCACAGACTTATCTGATTACCAAACCCTTCCTTCACCTCTGACAAGACATTTGTGAATGTGGGGAATGCCAGGCCTCCACCGTGGTTCGGATTCCACGTTAAACTGTAGGTCCTCCATTTCATCTCACAATCACCCTACCATTACGCATTAGCGTAAGTGCGTATAGCCCGAACGGGTAGTAAGATGCGATGCCAATAATAATAATAATAATAGTAATAATTATAATAACACATTCACGGATATAGTAATATTTCACTTAATTTAATAACCATACTACAACTAAGCCTATGGAAGGATAATTTAAGTGTAAAGCTTATCTATAAAATAAACAATCGTATATTTTTATTGGATTTCTTGAAAATGTTTTGGTTGATTTTTAATTGATTAACATTTATTTCTTAACAAAGTGGGCGCACATGGTTCCAGGAAAAATAAATATTTGTTTTCATTTTTATATTTCTTTTGATGATTTTTTAAATAAAAATATTACAATTAAAATTAAAGTTTGTAGCTTTATCATGTTTTATTCGTAATATGCGTTTGTAGGCCTATCTAATTTCGAGCAGCCTTATTAATATTATTCTGGACATCGCAGGGATCTATTTTATTGAGAGCTTTAGGAATTAAACTTTTTAGCTCCACCTTTTCAAGTTATGCTCATATGTAAGACTACTAATTCAGCTAAGGAGTTAGGGATGAGGAAGGTTGAATGTAGATAAAGGGTACCTGAATTTGCGTGGAGGGAGAGTGGAAAACCATTGGTTAGTCAACTGTCTGCGAGCTAATATAAATCTCCTGGATATCTGGTAGAAATCAAGATATCATATTTTGGCGATTGAAAGTGAATGCTAAAACGAATTTTTAGGTAAGGTGAGGTTTTCTGTCTGACAGTTTTATTTAACAAATAATTTTCAAACATGGTTTAATCAAAAGTACATAAATGCTAGAGATTGTTTTATTTAATTTTCATAGCTTACTGCCCACTCCACCGCAACATCTGCCATCAAAATGTTACTCCACAATTTTAACAAGTGCACAGTTATAAGCTATACAAAATGAATCAATGGTTTCAAATCATTACACTTCACGAGTTATAAGGGGTAAGAAAAACTTGTTATTTTACTCTTTTCCCGTACCATTGTTAGGGTAAAATAATAACTATATGGTACTGAATTTTAGTATATTTAGACATTTAAAGGAGGTGTGCACAGTTAAATATTAACAATATTAGTAATAATATAATAAAACTATCACATTGAAATATTAAATCCATTAAAATGTTTATAATATATTAGAATTAATAACAATATTATAAATGTTAATATGTATAATATTAACATTATTAATATTAATAATTTTGAATATTTTACTTTGCACACCTCATATGAATTTCTATTTATATTAAATTTCAGCCCCATACATGAATTACTTACCTTAACAATAGTGCATAAAAAGCATAAAACATCAAATTTGACCCATTATAATACGTGAATTGTAATGGTTTGAAATCATTGAATTACTATTTATATAGCATACAATTATACACCTGTTAAAATTGTGCAATCTAATTTTGATTATCGAACGACCGTTGTTAATAATTGGTCTTCGACAAAAAATGTAGCAAATAAATATAAACAAATATTTTTTTAATACAATCGACAAACGTAACCTACTCAACGCTTACGGTGAAATCTTATCTTGACTGTTTCCTCAATGGCCCTATTATATAAGCTGCATCATAGTGGAAACCAACAAGGTAGGCTTCCAGTGTAAACGAAGTATAGCCTACATAAAATCTTTTTAGCACCGCATCCTACTATCCGTTCGGGTTATTCGCTTATTTACTAGTTACACTAATGATTTTAGAGATTAAGAAGATTATATTAAAGTGTATCCTCATTTGCGTTGAGTAAGAGGGGAAAACCATTTTGGATAAACCACCCTTAGTACATCCGACTGAGATTCGAGCCTTGATCTCCCCGTCATTGGTGGTCTTGTCTTCTGTGAGAGCAGTGCCTTTGACCATGCGGACACCGAAGCGATTATCACTCTATTGGATTAGAGAAAGGTGACCTGAAAGTTTTCCTTGGCTCATTTGCGATTGAGCTCTCTTTGTACGGCTGAGAAAATTATTTGACTCTTATGGTAGCTATCTCTATTAGCATTTTAAAATAGTCCAGTCCGGCTCATTAGCTTAGTTGGTAGTGGTTCTATCTACTGAGCTAAGGGCCTCAGGTCCGATTTCCTGTAGGGCAGAAAAATTGTGCAATCTTGAAATGTGGGCTCCCCTACTACAATGATGAATTAACGGTTGGGACTGGTTGTTGTGTAGGTTCTAGAGTTAAGTTAGTCTATAATCTATGTGTTACAGTTATGTATTGCCCGAACGGGTACTAAGCCACGGTGTTAAGTTTTATTGTTACAATCAGTTCATAAGGGGCAAGCTATATCTACAGTTTTTCTTAGCATCGCGTACCCGTTCGGGTTATACACCTATGTAGGTCCTATTATTATTATTATTATTATCATCATCAGTGCATCTTAATACCCGTTCGGGCTATACGCACTGTAGGCCTACTAATAATTACACTAATTGGTCAAGAATGGGTAAGGTTGATTTATTAGGAAGTGTACTCGCATTTGCGTGGAGGAGAGTGGACAACTAGTTTGGGGGGAAAACTTCAATAAATCCGACCGGGATATGAACCCCGATTTCCTCGTCATCAAAAGTCTGGTATTTTCAGATAGTAAATTCTTAGACCATGTGGCCACCGAAGTGGTTCACCTCAAATTGTATATATTTATATAACGTTATAGCTTTCAGAATCATGGTCTAGGCACTAGATACAATATATTCACCAAGACAATGCATATATATTTTAACGGGTGACCAGAGGGGTCGCGATTCGCTTACACGTCACCGTATGAACAGCGACTTCTTTTTAGGATATTGGGCTGCGTGATTGATTATACAAGACTGAAAATATACATGGAGTATTCAAGGTTTTGATATTAAAAACTAAACAACACATACACTGGTTGCATTGAGTTAACTTCTACTAAACACGTCACTAGATCAAATAATAATAATAGTAATAATTAAACTTGTAAGTTAATAGGAGAATGATAACACATAATAACTATTCAAATATTTAAAGTAGTCACAACAAAGTTCATTATTAACACAGCTAACAATTAACATAGTTCAATGTCATCCGTGTCATTCCCTTAAGTCGCCACTTATCCCCCTTCACACGACACGATGCGTTAACCCGCGTTACACGAACGCTAAACTCACCGAACCCCCTCGCTGAACATGGTGGCCCATTCGCTGATCACGCTGCACACTCCCGGGCGGGCTATCCCGGACACGCTGGTCCGTCCACCCACTCAGACTGGAGGCGTCCTCTGACCGTGTATATATAGGGATCACAGTTAAAGAACCTGGAATCCTCCATTTATAGAATACTGGGATGCTATAAAATGAACCCAGGTTTTTCTAAATGTGTTCTCTTTTGTTTCAATTACGCTTCCCCTTCTATTCCCTCTGGCAGTGAGAATGACTGCATACCTGCTAAACAAGGAGGGAGATAGAGAGAACAGAGAATGCAGTTAGGGTAAACAAGCGAGAAGCGCTCCGGTACCAATATCAGAACCGAATCTCGTTACACTGTCGTATGATAATTATTCAGGTTTAGATTACCTGTATGACATAAAAGTGTTTCATTGGTTAAATTGGTGTCCCCGTTTCACCGTGATGAATGGCTATGGCTGCTTGGTGCTGTGTAAGTTCCAAAGCTACGTTATATTATAAATTGTGTGATGATATAATCAGTTGCTCCAGAAAGTGAATTTTAAATAGGCTCCCCCATTAAAAAAAAATGCAAGGTCTCACTTCATTATAAGAAAACATCAAGTATGTAGGCCATATAATACTGAGGGAGTTATTTATGTCATGAAAATAAGTACAACTATTTTAATTGGAAAAAGCCTGTACAAATGTTTTCACGGGGTCACCTTGGTTCAAGCTATTAACTTCAATCTCGAGGCTCGGTACAGTCTTAATGCACTCTTGTTTCCCGGTGTCAATCCCCATAAGGCAAGCAATGAGATAGCCAATCAGGGAGAACTAGCTAGATTCAATTTTAGCTTGGAAAGGGGAAATAATAGCCCTAGCTGCCAGCTTTACGGAATACCAGTAAAACAAAAAAAAAAGACCACTGGTCACACGGCCAAAGGTGTTTAGCTAATAATAGACTGGATTGCAGACACGAAGAGGTCGAGGTTTGTATCCAAGTCGGATAAAATGGAATTATGGTTTTCCACACGTAACAATCAATGTCGTGCGTATGTGCATATCCTATAATTACTTTTATTATTAAGATTAAGACGTTAAATAACTTTGGGGCGTGAACTTAAAAAAGATTATGTATGATTAAATCAAGCAATATTTTATCAATAAAAGGCACATGGTCGTCGTTTGGAAGAATTGTACTAAATTAAACATAATATTTTTTTAAAAAAGTACAGTATTTCTATCAAAATGAGAGTTTATATTTTTTTCTATGACCCGCACGGATAGGCATAGTAAGCCTTACAGAACGAGATATCAAAGTGAAAACCACCACATGGATGTATTAACATGTAAAGTTGAATTGTATGTTTTAGTAACATGGTCTTGTTTCCCTTGCGATCATCTCGGTATCTAACTAGGTCATCAGTCTCACGCCATTATTGCTATTTTATCTCAACAATCATTGGGTGTTTATTTTCTATTATCATCCCAATAACAATGCCTTTATCTTTATTTGTTTAGTTTATTTATCTTATAGTACGTCTGGTACATAGCAAATAAAGCCAAAAAGCTGCACTTTTTGATTGGAATATGCCACTTTCTGTAGTCATAGGTAAAGGAAAAAGAGACCTTTTCAGATAGGGAGCCACTTGAAAATCCGTGCAGGACACCAAAATGGCGGCCATTTATAGCCGCAATTTTAGTGTTCTTAATTCCATGGTATCTCAGCTTCTAATATTCCGATTTAAGTTTTTTTTGTTTTGTTTGAAAGCTCTTGCTAATAAGAAATTAATTGGTTATCATATATTTATCTCCAAACTTTAAGGTTTCTCCACAATTTAAGAATTTATGAAGATTTCACTTTTTTCACAAATTTCATTGCTAACTATCTTTTTTATTGTCCATAATATCTCCTTTATAGGTGATATAAAAAAGAGAGAGAATAATTTTATCTTTCCATTGATACCAAGAAAATCTATTTTAATAAACTACTTCTTGAGAAATTACTGGACCAATGAAACGACTGGTTTACAATATTTCGTTTACTTTACTATTACAATAAGATAGTAACATAATGTTTACAAAAATGTTTGAATAATAGGAATGCTCCTGCAAATTAACTTCTTCTTAGCATCTTAAATGTCTCTAAATCAAGCTATCCTCTTCCTCATCTTCCGAATCATACCTGGAACAAAGTAATTATTTTCATATAAACTCTTAAAAAGTTAACAAGTAAAGAAAAGT
>CABFOW010000275.1:122185-138376 GCA_902141385.1 Timema californicum
TTGCACACCCCTAGGAGCAGCTCTTGATTAACGGACTATATGTTGAACCAACGCAAAATCCGGCCCAAATCTTATTTAATAAATTTCGTAGAAACAAACATTTGTAAAGGTGACATTTCGAGATTTGACATAATGTATGGAAATCTAGCGTTCGAGGATGGTGCACCAAATTTGTACTATTTACTTGCCAAGAACACATTTCCAAATAATTATTGCATTAGTGGACCAAATTATTTGAAATGTTTGGCAGCACACACGTGAGTGAACAGCTATTTTCGCTCATGACCTTAATCTTAATTTTCTTTTTGCAATATTATAAGGGACTTATTTGAAGGTATTTATACTTGAGATGGGGATAGTATTGATTTTTTTAATGCAGTCCCCCCCAGTGTGTGGCCCTTATGAACAAACCAGTTTGACATGTCTACAGTAGAGAATATTTTACATAATTTTCCATTATATCTTTAATGTCCATAACTCACGTTTAGTCCTTGGGATATTTCAATCTTGTACACACAATCCGGTTCCTTAACCACGCGGTACTACGTCAGCTATTGCGTAAGTATAATACTTCATTCAATCAAACTATTCAAAACAAAATTATACCTCAACACGGGAATCGAACCCGAGACTTCGGACTTAGCTCGCCAATGATCTCTACCACTCTCGCATCGTACTCGGGATCATTCCTCCCTCATAGTGTGTGGGGGATGTAGAGAAGGTGAGAAAAGGTAAGTGTTTTTTGCAGATTTGATATAAGAACATTTTTTTGGTGAACGCAAATCAAATGCTGCTTTAGTACAAACATAGAGTTTAATTTTCTTCATATGGTGAGATCAACAGTGCTTGAATATCAGTCAAGGATTTGCCAGAATTTGACGAGAACTTTCTCTCTTCATTTAAAAAGTTTGTCAACTAATGCCGCTATGTTCATGACAGATATTCAACAACTGTTGATATCACCATACGAAGAAAATTAAGCTCTTATGTTTGTATGAAAGCGATATTTTATTTTATTTGGCCTATTATTTTGGGCGTTGAAACTGTAAAAACACTGGTATTTTCTCGCATCCTCTAGGCAGAGTCTATGATTCAACATTTTCATAATTTTGATTTTTTAATTTCATGTTTTTTTGTTAAAATAATGAAAGTTTGGCTAGTGACGTTTTCCATAAATTGCTTCTAAATTTGGGAAAATTAAAAAATAAGTTTGGAAAATGGTGCCTAAATTCTTACGTCTTTTACTTTCTCGCTATCTTACCGGTAAAGAAAGTATTGTGATCGTCAAAAAAATCAAACTTGATATTTTTATGAATTTCGACGTTTCATGACCCCCCAAATCCGAAAAAAATATTTTTGAATTTATGTCGTTCTCTGTCTGTACCTCCAACTAGAGCCTAAACGATTTTACTAATCGGGATAAAACTTGGTATCTAGGGTTTTCATAAGGTTTCTCCAAGGGATTTTTGGAATTTGATATCCAACCCTAAAATTAAGGGTATTTTACTGAAGGGCAAAAAGAGAAAAAGTCAATTTTCTCAAAATAGGCTGTAACGATTTTAATTTATTTCGTATCTAGTCGTTGATTAAGATTATGAATAAACTGATTATTTTCATTTTCCCGTGAAAATGGCTTTTAGGGTACTTCACATAAGCTGAAAGCTACGTATCTTCGCATCTATTTGAGATACTTAATAATTTATCATTGCAAAATTGTAGTACTATTAAAAATTTAAAAAAACTTTTATATGGAATATATTTTTAGAAAACCAACAGTTACTTAGATATTGGGAAATATATTGATACAATTTTGTGAGCTTTAGTTGTAAATGTATACTACTTGAGATTTAACGGAATAATTCTCCAATGGCATAGAGTAATTAAATATAAGTAAGTCTCTTTAAAAGTTTATTTTTCCTTAAAACTCTCAGGAAAAATGTTTGTTCAGTAATAATCTATCTCTTTCATTTTAGACTCAATAGTCAATATTTACATTTTTTACTGGTAAAAATTTATAATTGAGGAATTTAATAGCAATGCGATGACATCAAGATGTACAACACCTAATAAAATGTCGAAAATTTAAACCGGAAGTTGAAATTTTAATACGAAGTGTTGACCCTCATGGACCCAACATTGATATTTTTATAGGTCCAAACGTACCATTGAGGACATTAATTCTTTAAAAATAAAATTATAAAATTTAAAACCGCGACTCAAAGAAAGTTTTGCATAAGGATAGTGCAATTTATTCTCTGGTTTGCTAGTGTATATTATTTCGTTTCATATAGTTTACGAGATTTGAGTAAATATTTCTATTTTTAAACAATAGAGCGAGAAAGTCAAAGTGGAGCTTTGTACCATTTATTTTTTTACCGCTTCTTCCTACATTCCCGGGTTATACGCATTTTAATTTCGCTGATGAGATAGGTATTAGGATGGTACAGTTTTGAATAAATAAACCCGCATTTATGTGGAAGGAGAGAGGGAATCATTTAGGAAAAAATACCCTTAGTACACCTAGTCAAGATTCGAACTCAGACCTCCCCATCACTGGCAAACCAAGTTAAACGAACTTTACATTTTGTTCGTGTAAATAATGATGTGGGTGTTTTCGATGCTGTCAGTTTATGATCGGTAGAACTGTTTTTTTTTTTTGCCAACGAATATATATAATTAAAAACGTAATTAGTTCATTCTTAGGGCAAAAAGCTGTTTGTAATACAAAGATTTATATAAAAGCAATAATTATAGTGTAGGAATTTGGCTTGAGGATTTTTATCACAACGATATATCAGCACACTACTGACAACTTTCTTAAGAGCCCTCCAAAACCAACAGATAACGCGTAACTTATGTACATTATACAACTCAAATCGAGCGTTTCATTATGGTGTAGCTTTCAGTACTTTCCATTAAAAGACAATGAAACCCTTTTACCATCGTTCAAAAAACCAGACAAAATTAAAATGTAACTATTATAAAATGAAAAATCTACGTCACCGATCCCAATTTATATGTTTTCAAATGAATAATGAAAACAACAAAATTATGATGTGATTTATAGTTCAAGTGTAATATTTCCTCTGTTATCCGGATTAGCCAGCTGTGAGATGGGATTTTAGGACAGAATACCCAACATGAGTACAAGAAATTTGAAAATGTGTGTGAAAAAGTGTCCACAAAATAAAGTAATTTAAAAATCGTTTCTAAAAGGCAGACAACATTTGACAGAGTTCAATTACAGTCGATTACTACTGGTAATATATTTTTGTTGAGGCATTCTACGGGTTCTTTCTGGACACAAGTTAATATCTGCAAATGACTTAAAACGCTAATTTAACCTTAGATAGTATGCCTAATAAGATAAAACCAACTTTAAAACCTAAAAATGTATAAATTAAATAACCTCCTACACAGGTGGTCACGTGGGATAAATGTCAGACTCATCTAGTCAGGTTTGGGGGATGAGGTTACAATCTCAGCTGGCTGCTGTTTGTCCCAAATACTTTTACAATTTTTCCACCACACAAATGAGGATATATTTTCTCTAAACTATACTATCTTCATCCAGACCTCATTTGTTTTATAAAATGCGTATATCCCTAACGAGCTGTAAGACATGGGGGAGGAGGGGGGGGGGGGCAAAAAGGACGATTCCAATTTCAATAGTGAGAGTCATAACTAACCGAAATCGAACCAGGGTCTAGGAGTCCTGTGTTCGATCCCTCTAAATACTTAGCCGCGGGGATGAGTTCAGATTTTCCACAATTTTAGTTTAACGCACTCTCTTTATTAGACTTCGAAAGCAGTCCTTTGATATTCACCCTACTCCAACCGTCCTCCTAAGCAAGTCATTTTAAGTAACTAATATCAGTACTGAAGTTAGAGTACAATAATTTAAAAAATAATAATCCAAAGTAGTTTTGTAAATGGAACCTAGACTGGCATTACAATAAGTACAGATCAGAATGATGTGAACTGGTTAATGGCGAAATGTGGGTGTGGCAAGAAAAGAAAATGGTTTCGCTTGTACAAGAGACTAGTTAAGTTTCGAAATGATGAGGATTTACATAATTGGAATAAACATGGGAGTCAAAGTAAAGTAGGATCAAATCTAATTACAATCTTGTTTGCTCGCCTCCAACTTTATCTGACTCTTCTCTTTACCTTCTAGTTTCTTCCCATTTCCCCACCCTCCTCGGACATTCTCTTTATCTCTTCTCAAGTTTCCCCACCATTCTTCAAGTAGGACCGGCTGGGTTAGTTGCACGGCTAGTCTGCCTGACGTTTATAGAAAAGAGCGGGATTAGAAGTTTGGTTTCCTTTCAAACACTCGGGAGAATCCATTCCTCGTTTGAATAAAGGCCAATTTAGTTATTATTAGTAATATTAGTGCTAGTAAAAATGATTATAATAAGATAACTATAAAAATGATAATAATATTGTTATTGAATGTAAATTCTCTGAAGCAAATAATTATATCCACACACGTTTTTAAAACTATTTTAGTTCTAGAAAAGACAATACACAGTTCCCACACTTCAAACGGGAAACTCCCAACTTCAATAATAATGATATATTTTTGATTGTAACGGGAACTCAAAACGGGATCCTTAACTTAGTGGACAGATTCAATATTACCGATGGAACTAACAAGTCTGGGAATATATCTTCACACTGATTGTTATTTATAATAAAGATAAACCGCGAATAAGGGTTTGGAGCAGTGCTACCTAAATAAAATATTATAAAAAGAAAACAAAACTGTTTAGTTTGAATGAAATACAGAGAATCGAGTCTCATAAGAACATATTATTTAATTTCGATAGTATTTTATTAGTATATAAAAGACTGGGATGATCAATTAAACGAATTTTTAACAGCAGAGGTATATTACATTGTAAAAATTTGAGCTATTAGTTTTTTTAATATGTACTAGATTAATTTTTAACTATAGTAAATGTTAAAATAAAGCTTACCCGCCTAAATAGACCCTTTAAAACCACCCGTTACTGTCTTACAAAACTTGGTCAAGTAAATATATTTTGGTGATAGCTTAAAATTATTATTTTTAAATACAGTGGTATTTTTAAATAGTTATTTTAGTTATGATGTATTTTTCTTAAAAGAAATACAATATAATTTTATTGAAATCAGTTTTATATATTTGGACAAATAAAGTCTCTGGGTGATTTGATAAAGGAATATTCTGGTATCGTGAACCCCACAATTTAAATACTTATAAATACCCAGGTAAAATTGTTAACCATAGAACATTTCTGGTTTTTAGTGGCAGCTAAACAATGGTCCCATTTCCCCCCCTAAATTCAGTGCTGTTTCTTTCTTGTCTGCTCCAGTGAAGTTTAGTTATGATGGCGTTCTCCAAAATGTCTAGTTTGAGTTTAGATGATAATACCGGGGAAGAAAAAATGCTACTATTAGCAGTTTTTTTGGAGGAAGAAGAAAATTTAGGAGGTGGAGGTTTAACTTGTACAATTAACGCTTCAATTTTAATGTGAAACAAACTGAAAACAAAGCTTCTACACTTCTATAGTTATTTTCACCAAACCAGCACTGGGTCTGTTCAACATGAATCCCAAGCTGCGTTATGCGCATGTGCAATGTAAGATGGCTGAAGATGGGAGATGGAAAAATCGCCCGGTTAGCAACCGGAGAATATATAACGTGGCATAGCAAGGCATAGCTTAGCTTAGATTTCTGTGGGAACCAACACATTTAAATATATGGTCCGCTATTTTTCTAAAAAGTAAAAGCCGATTCACACAGAACGCTAAGCTAAGCTAAGACTCAGCAATTTGTTTAGAAAAATAGTGGACCATGTATTTAAATATGTTGGTTCACACAGAAAGCTAAGCTATGCTATGCCGCGTTATATATTCTCCGGTTGCTAACCGGGCGATTTTTCCATCTCTCATCTTCAGCCATCTTACGTTGCGCATGCGCAAAACGCAGCTTAGGTTCCATGTTGAACAGACCCAGTGATGGTTTGGTGAAAATAACAAAATAAATGTGGAAGCTTTCAGTTTGTTTCACGTGTATTTAAGTAATATTAGATTTAGGTTTTATATTTAATAAATGTCTTTACATGAAAATGGAAGCATTAATAAGATGGAAAAATCGCCCGGCTAGCAACCGGAGAATATATAACGCGGTATAGCAAGGCATAGCTTAGCTTAGCTTAGCTTTCTGTGTGAATCGGCTTTTACTTTTTAGAAAAATAGTGGACCATATATTTAAATGTGTTGGTTCACACTGAAAGCTAAGCTATACCTTGGTATGCCGCGCTATATTTTTTCCAATTTATGGCCGGGAAATGTTTCCATTTCCCATCTTGAGCCATCTTACATTGCACATGCGCATAACGCAGCTTGGGCTCCATGTTGAACAGACCCAGTGCTGATTTGGTGAAAATAACTAAAGAAGTGTAGAAGCTTTGTTTTCAGTTTGTTTCGCATTAAAATGGAAGCGTTAATTGTACAAGTTAAACCTTCACCTCCTAAATCTTCTTCTTCCTCAAAAAAAACTGCTAACAGCAGCATCTTTTCTTCCTCAGTATTATCATCTGAACTCAAACAATACATTTTGGAGAACGCCATCATAACTAAACTTCACTGGAGCAGACCAGAAAGAAACAACACTGAATTCTGGAGGAAAAGAGGGATAGTTGCTTAGCTTAGCATAGCTTAGCAATAAGTGGGGAACCAAAATGCATAGCAATGCAACAGCATAGCATAGCATAACATAGCACAGATTAGCTTAGCATTCCATGTGTATCGATCTACCTTTAGTCCTGTTATCTTACGTAAAGATAGTTTAAGTCACTTATGGCAAGGACACCCTTTTACTACGGATTTCTTTTTCCCTAGACTGTATCAATACATTTTTAACCATTACGGTCACTCGAGAATAATAAGGGAGAAATAAACTCTAAAACCAAACTCGATTTATAATAGTCTAATTAGAATTAAAATAATATATTTTAACTTACTCCGTCCACATTACCTCTATTTATAAATCATTATAAAATTCAAAACTTTGTTTGCAATGTAATCACTAACATACTGATCTAAGAAATACATTAATCACTTTGTCTGATGTGCTTGAAGTAAAAAGGTAGGATGAGGGCAACATCCGGACCTGCAAAAGTAGTTTTTCCTTGCTGACCATCCATCCAAGTATCGACACCAGCTCAAAGCAGCATAACTTGCAGAGACGCTTTGCATAAGTCCAGAAATCCCAAGTTATATAAAAGGATTTGTAATAAAAAATATAAAATATATAAAATATATATATAGGCTACATATATAGTGGAGGGAAAACTTATTTATATGCCCCTGCTTGTATTAAAACATTTCATTTTAAGTTATAAAATTAAGATAAAAATATTAGTTTATTTTCAACGATGCTTTGCGCCAAATATCGGACAGCTCTAAGATTGGGGTGAACGATAGGAAGTGTAGATTTAGATTTTAAGTCATTTTTAATAAAGTCACGATAAAACATATTAAGATAGTAGAGGATTGTTTCATTGGCTATGCATTTTGAGACCTGCCATTCGCATAAGAAACACCTCGGTGTAAAAATACGAGTCTTTAAAGGAAGTTCAATCGAGAGCTAAATGATTTTTTAACACTTTTATTTTTGTTGGGAAACTTGGCTGTTTCTTTAATAACCATCTTTTTGTTCTAAATAAACTTTTTCGGGGTGATTATTTAATATTTTCATTGATATAAAAAAAATACTGCCTCTCCTTATTGAAGTTTTAATGATTTTCTAAATAAACCTGAATATACCTCAATAGATTCAATTTTATTTTCATAGTAATGAAATAGCTGAGGTAGATCCCCAATAATGTTTATTTTAGAACGAAATTTGTTAATACAATAAAACATTTTTTTATGACCGCGTCTTACTACCCGTTCTGTTTATACGACTATGTACTAATTAAACTAATGTGTTAGAGATGAGGAAGATTGAATCAAGAGAAAAAGCACTCGCATTTCTATGAAACGAGAGTGGAAATCTATTTAGGAAAAACTACCCTCAGTGCACCCGACCAGGACCAAACCCCGAATTCAGTCTTCGGCAGTTTGATCAATTGCAAGAGTAGCACCTTAGACCGTGTGACCACCGAAACAAGTTTGTAAATAGTTAAAAACTATTCAATAATGAAGTAAAAAGGTAGGATGAGGGCAACATCCGGACCTGCAAAAGTAGTTTTTCCTTGCTGACCATCCATCCAAGTATCGACTCAGCTCAAAGCAGCTTAACTTGCAGAGACGCTTTGCATAAGTCCAGAAATCCCAAGTTATATAAAAAGGATTTGTAATAAAAATATATAAAAAATAATACATAGATAGGCTACACATATAGTGGAGGGAAAACTTATTTACATGCCCCTGCTTGTATTAAAACATTTCGTTATAAAATTAAGATAAAAATATTAATTTATTTTCAACGATGCTTTGCGCAAAATATCGGACAGATCTAAGATTGGGGTGAACGATAAGGAAATGTAGATTTAGATTTTAAGTCATTTTTAATAAAGTCACAATAGAACACATTAAGATAGTAGAGGATTGTTTCATTGGCTATGCATTTTGGGATCCACCATTCGCATAAGAAATACCTCGGTGTAAAAATATGAGTCTTTAAAGGAAGTTCAATCGAGAGCTAAATGATTTTTTTAACACTTTATTTGTGTTGGGAAACTTTGCTGTTTCTTTAATAACCATCTTTTTGTTCTAAATAAACTTTTATGGGGTGATTATTTAATATTTTCATTGATACAAAACAAATACTGCTTCTCTTATTGAAGTTTTAATGATTTTCTAAATAAACCTAAATATACCTCAATAGATTCAATTTTATTTTCATAGTAATGAAATTGCTGAGGTATATCCCCAATAATGTTTATTTTAGAACGAAATTTGTTCATACAAGAAATTATTTTTTTTATGGCCACGTCTTACTACCCGTTCTGTTTACACGCCTATGTACTAATTAAATTAATGTGTTAGAGATGAGGAAGATTGAATTAAGAGAAAATGAACTCACATTTCTATGAAACGAGAGTGGAAAACTATTTAGGAAAAACTACCCTCAGTGCACCCGACCAGGATTAAACCCCGAACTCCGTCTTCAGCAGTTTGATCAATTGCAAGAGTAGCACCTTAGACCATGTGGCCACCGAAACAGGTTAGTAAATAGTTAAAAACAATTCAATATTCGCTTTCAGGCCTAAACTATGAACTAGTTGACCTATTATTCACACTTATTTTAAAGATTAGATAAGAATTTCCTGATTTCTACTCCAAACTTGCCGATCACTTTTTCTCTCTCTCTCTCTCTTTCTGTTATCCCCGTTTTTCTCATGTATCCTGCTCCATGTCCCCCATCAGTTAAACACCCTTCATCCCTCTCTAATCACTCCACTGCGATTGTTTGACACTCTTACCTCCCCCTATATATATTGCTGGTGTCTTCCCCCCCACCCCCTCCAGACGGGGGTACATGCAAACAGAGCAAGGATGGATCCCGTTTTATCACATCAACAGGCTCGCTTGCATTAAACAAAAGTTGTCCTCACGAAACCCCCTCTCACTCTCTTTCCACAAAGAAACTCGGAATACAAATAGATATCGACGCGAGAGTTTGCAGAAGAGAAAAGAGAATTGGTTTGAGAGGAACTGGGAGGGAGGGGGGGGGGAGTTCCCACCGAGGAGAATGTCAACGAGAAAGTAGATAATACAAAATACATATCTTAATGAATAATTGACACTAGAATATAAATATGTATAAAATGTGTCTGAACGTAAATTTTATAAAAATGCAATCCATCGCACATGAAACACATTTAATGTTAAAATGACTTTAAGAATAAAAATAAATAAATATTAAATGTACACATATATATTTAGTTAGGTTTTATATATAAAAGAGAGGACTAAAAACTACTAAAATAGACTTGAAAATAATATATTCAAAGTTTTTTATCCTATAGAAATGACTAAAGTTTATCTAAAAGAACAGTTTTAAATATTATTGCAATACAGATTAGAGGAAAAAAATAATACAAAACATCATTCCTAAACCAATTAAATGATTTCTTTGTCCCTTAACATTGTTGTCACTGTTATATTTAAATTCTTAATTATGGCCTTCAATGTAATGGCTGAACAGGTATTTAGAACAAACGCCTTGTAAAACATAATATTAAACATGTTGGTGAAGTACAAACTGAATATAAAGTAAATAACTCGTATGTTAATTCTTTGATATTAAAAAAAAAAATGTTTGGGAGTCGTTTTGCACACGAGCAATCAAAGAGAAAGTAGATACATTTCACACCGTCAGGATTGGAACCAAAGTCTTTCTGGGGAGTTCAGTAATAAGCAACTAGAGCTACCAAACCTCAACCATGTTGAGAATATTCGAGACCGTTACTACAATTTACCCTGGATTTACTGCCCATAAGAATATACAAAACAAATAGAAGGTACATTTAATTTAAGAAGTGCCACGAGCGCACCTTGGGACTAATGAGGTAATTGGTCTATCGTTAAATGTATGATTATTATTATTATTATTATTATTAGCACCGTGTCTTACTACCAGTTAGGTTTATACGCACTTACGCTAATGTGTAATGGTAGGGTGATTGTGAAATGAAACGGAGTGCCTACAGTTTAACATGGGATCCGAACCACGGTAGAGGCCTGGAATTCAACACATTCACAAATTGTGATTATTACACGTCTTGTCAGAGGTGAAGGAAGGGTTTGGCAATCAGATAAATCTGTGCCGGGACCTAGGATTGAACCCCAGACCCCCAACACAGAAGTGTGACACCTTACCCCTAGACCGCCAGGTCACCCCATGACTATTATGTTAGTAAAAAATCCTTATAATAATTCCAATTCAACTTCAATTTCTTTTACAATAGGGCTGGCCAGCAACCAATCACAGGACATGATAGGTCAGTACCCAAAAGTACCCAAGTACCCGACCTCTAAGCTAAGCATAACTACAAAAGAGAATAAAACAAACAATCATAAATAAACAATGATGCATACAAAAAGTAGTTACTAAAAATAAGAGTAAATAAAATTAATTGTATTAATAAAGAGTAGTGTTAAAAATCAATAACACATATAATTTAAAAACAAAGATATGAAAAAAGGATTCAGAATTATATATTAGATTATTTAGGTAGAACATGTTCTAAGTAAATTATTAATGAAAAAATGATTTACATATTTTTTGACAGATATAAGCGAAAATTAGCTAATATCAATACCCCCACTGGTGGTCCCATGGTCTAAGGCGTCAGGATAGACTAGATGGTTTGTAAAGGATAGGTCGAGGTTTGAATCTTGGCCAAAAACAACGTGAGGGTTATCTACATTTAATCAATTTATCAATGTGGTTTTCTCATCCTTTATACTAGCTAATGCTGGCGCACTTCCTCTAATCTTCCCTCTCGAATCATATCCCTTGGATTAAGTCGTTAGTAGGTCTAACCACGCTGTTAAACTTACTAAAGAAATAACTCTAAACATTTCGATAGAGATCCTTCATATTCAATACTTTCTATGAATTTTCTAATTTAATTATATATATTATACCCACACGGGTTCGATCCCCGTCGCATCCAGATTTATCTGTGCAGCAGTGGGTCTGGTACTAGGCCAACTCAGTCTCGTGAGGATAAATGAGGAGCTTATTGAATGAACCAGTAATGGCTCCGGCCTAGAAAACAGATTAATGGCTGAAGGTTTCGTTAGGCTGAGCACATGGCTCCCTTTAACTGCAGAAGTTGGTACTATATTCGCCAACAGATAGCAGCCTTTCGGTCCGTATGGCTCGATTGTGGGCTAACCCCATGGAGTTATTTTAATCTACATATACAGTATAATATAGTTCATGAATATTAACTCAAAGCCTAGCTAAATACTTAATTTATAAATTAGACACGAGAAGGATAGTTAGAGGAAGTGCACCCACATCATCTAGGTGAGGATGAAAAAAAAATCAATCGAGTAAAATAACCTACAACTCATTTGGGCGTGATTCAAACCCCGAATTTGACAACAGTGATCAAGCGCAACGCGAGTCTTTGACTGTTTGCCTTTTGTGTTATTTACTGTTGCTATAAGTTCCTACACATTTAAAGAGAGTTATGTTTGTAGTCAACTTTTATCAGACATACTAACCATGGAAGGACACGCTAGCAATTTGGTTGCTAACGAATGACGCCGGCTCGACAAGATGGCTCCGCTACAAGCTTACCTGAAATAAAAACAAACAAAAATTGGCATTAAAAATATTTTATTGTTAAAAAAAATATACATAATACAGCTACAAAGGATGAATTATAAAAAAAAATCTTATGTTGAGGCGAGCACCTTACCCCAAGACCACCAAGGTTGACTTTAGGAAGATAAAGAACATACATGTTGACTCGCTAATATTAACATTATTATTATTATTATTATTATTATTATTAGCACCGCGTCTTACTACCCGTTCGGGTTATACAATCTAACGCTAATGTGTAATGATAGGGTGATTGTGAGATGAAATGGAGGACCTACAGTTTAACGTGGAATCCGAACCACGGTGGAGGCCTGGCATTCCCCACATTCACAAGATGTCTTGTCAGAGGTGAAGGAAGGGTTTGGTAATCAGATAAATCTGTGCCGGGACNTTCACAAGATGTCTTGTCAGAGGTAAAGGAAGGGTTTGGTGATCAGATAAATCTGTACCGGGACCGAGGATTGAACCCCAGCCGCCAGCACAGAAGTCTGACACCTTACCCCTAGACCGCCAGGTCACCTCACTATATCTTAAATCTGTCAAAAGTAAATTTTCAGGTGGCATGATTTTTGCTAATGATACGTAAAAACAGAACTTATCATGTTGAACTATGGTGATCCTACTATATTTATTCGTGCGCTGTGTTTTACTACACATCCGGAATATCCACATATTAACACTATTGAGGTGGGGATGAGGAATGTAAGATTTATATAACTAGAAAAAATCATGGGAAACCATCTGGGAATAAACAGGCAGTTGTGGTTAGAGCCACAGTATTTTTACTCTGTTCCGATCCTGAATGAAAGGGGTTGATTGTCCTCCCTATCCCCTACGCAATCGCAATAGGGGTTTTTACCCCTAATTACCTTCTTGATATGGCTTTCTACCCTATTTACAGTCTAATGTAAATGTATTATTTTAACTTAAGCCTATCCCGTTTCTTAGATTATCTAATACTAAGTCAGCTACCGCGAATTGATCAAAATAACAATCTATCCATCTATTAAGAGATACATATTAAACATGTGAGTAATGGCTATTCTCTCTGCACACAATAGACTATTTAAAATGACATGTATTTGTTCTAAGTATAGCTTATCATTAAGAATATAATATATCAACGTAAAATCAAAATAATTGTCACAAAATAAATGTCAATCTTATATCAAGAGATGAATTAAAATTGGTTTCCTTGGCAGATAAAAATCACACAGGCAGTGTTATAAATTCTTATTTTATTTTACATTTTTATAGGTAGCTGCTTAGCCAAAGAGATTATCTCTGCCATTTTAAGTGAAACTAAATCTACAGAGTATCAAAGTTCATAATAGATATACAAATCTTGTATATATTTGTGTGTATAGCTCCTGAACCACAAAACATTTGATGAGCACTTGTGGAAAACTAAGGGTGTGTAGCTCAGTTTTTTTTTAAAGTTTGTAGACTTAAATCACGTGATCCCCTGAATGACGCTGTTAATTAGATAACCAATAATAATAGTTTATTTTATTCACCATCAGTATGTTATATAGAAATCTACCGCCAAGGAAACTTCTAAAGTCCAAAAAAATTTCAATAGAATGCTAAATTTATCCAGGCAACGCTGGCAAGTAATATAATAACATGAATAGTAAATTACGTACCATATAAAACAAACCAATATCAAAAAAACACTGTTTCTAGTTTTTTTTTATAGCTACTCATCTAATATGTGTAAAGCTGTATAGCGAGTAAAATTACCATAATAACTGGTTGGTTAATTGCTATACTTAAATGTATTCACGCACTAAACTTACCATTTCTGTGAATTAATTAGAATTCTTAAAAACATCTTCAAAACTTTCGTCGAGATAGGATGGGGAACTCGTGCTGTAGAGAAGAAAAATAATTTCTAATGCATTGCAGGGATCTGACCCCTTTCCCACTGGTACTCAGGAATAATAAACCCATTAACTTCGGAATCCAGGCGATCACTACTCATGTAGTATGATTACCATAATACTTTGATTAAAATCCATCAATTAAAGTGAAGTTTAACAATTAACAGTATCTATTTGAGTAATAACACAAGAAATTACAATTCAATAACTAAAACTTTCTGAATATAAAAAGTATTTAATAACTATACCTATTTAATTGTCAATTAGACACCTTAGCTCAGTCGGTAGCGTGTCTGTCTATTGAGATAAGGGTCCCAGGTTAGAGTCCCATCATGGCTGAAAAATGTATAATTGGTGAATTGTGTTTCACAGTGCTGAATTAACGGCCCGGGACTGGATGTTGTGCCTGTCCTAGTCTTAAGATATATTATAAGGCATATGTAGCTAACCCAGGCCATAGGCTGGAAACAGTCATGGATGAAAAAAAACACCCACATTCTACTGTTAGTAAACCTATTTCCATAAATTTGAAATTTTTGGAATAAATGAATGTAATTTTATAAAAATTAAATTTACATTAATATGAGGCTATTTCTTCAGAGTGATAATATATATTGATAATACTTCTCTCCATGTATATATAATTATTTTTATATCCCTTTCAATGCCTCTTGCTCCCCCCCTCCTACCCCTTCTGCTCCGCGTACCTACACTAACTGATTACTTTCACTGGACCCTTGGGCTAACTCGCCTCGTCCACAATTCTTTCTTTCTACTTTCACTTTCGACCACATGCGTTTTCTCAACATTCTCTCAGCCATTCAAATAATAAAACCGATCGCTTGTAAAAAAAGAAAGATTATATAACAATACCGATAGCCTCACCCGTCAACACAAATAGTTTTCACCGACACTCGAAATGAGGTAGAGTGCCAAACTCTCTAAATTTTAAGTTCATAACTGAATAAACTTTTACTTATACGAAAATCTTTTGGGAAATAGACAATATACACAAGATATTACGAGTATGCACCGTCCATTCCTGACTTTTCACTTGACTTATCTGACAGTTGAAAATATACCATACTCAGCTCCCATATTTAATCTCTTTATTAATATGTTTTATAACTTTTAAAAGCGAGGTCAATTTACTTCAATTGTCAACGTGACACATATTTTCGATGAAGGTTAATTAACAACTTTTTTTTTTACAATTATTTTTCATGTCTCATAAATAGTAAAAATTACCACGTATAACTGAGACAAAAAGATACCAATAGCTACTTTGATTTTTTCACTCGTCAACTCATATTTTCTGCAGCTGCCACTCTCATCGTCAATACAAATATTAATAATAAAATTACAATTAACCAATGCTGACAGAAAAAAACATACTTTACTATCCTCTAAGTTCTAAGTCTAGCATCGTACCACGATGACACTATAGATTTTTTCAAAGTGATGGGTTGGATTCACTATTTTACAAAGCCAAATCTTAATTTTACAACCAATTTTGAATCCAAATCTTAGAGAATATGCTAAACATAAGAGGCCTACCTAACTAAATTGATAAGGAAAATATAAATAATTACTCAAAGTTGATATTTTTTTCTTCTCTTTAGTATAAAATACATTCAGTTAAGTGTTAAATTAATGACCTTGAGTTGGTTAAGTTTCTCCTATAATTATGTTAATCTAAACTGCCAATAATCAGTATAAGAGCTCTAAAAATCACCTTTAAATAAACAAAGAAATATATTTTATCTTAAATTATATGTTTTTTATTATTATTTAGCACCGCGTTTTACTACCCGTTCGGGTTATACGCTTTAAGTACTAATTACGCTAGTGGATTAGGAAATGGTAAGGATGAATTAGAGGAAGTGAACCCGCATTTGCGTGGAGGGGGAGTGGAAAACCATTTAGGAAAAACCACCCCCAGTTCACCCGACCGAGATTCGAACCT
>CABFOW010000275.1:138530-149029 GCA_902141385.1 Timema californicum
TAACATTTATGTTGTCCCCCCCCCCCCTCTATTTAGGAAAAACACATGTTCCCACGACTGAGAAAATTGCTTAGGCAATGAATGTTCAAAATATCAATCAATAGACATTTTAATAACCGGCTGAGCGTTAACGAACAAAGACTGGACTAAGCTGAGCTTACAACGTAAAGAGTTGGAGGGAGAGAGAGAGAGAGAGAGAGAGAGAGAGAGAAGTTTCTTAAGTGGAAATAAATCACACCTGAATGTACTGATATGAGAAGCGATAACGTGACAAGTTTAATCAGCCACATAAAACATGGGAGATTTTTTTATTAAAAATTAAAAATATTACTAATTAATTGTCTAAGCTTAAGACAGTTATGTGGGAGACTAGAAAATAATTTTGAGATTTTAAAACAAAACAAAAGCGAATAGTCAATTAAATATAATTGAAATCATATTTAACAAAGAGGCTTGGGAATAGACTCAGTTTATAAATCTTTACTTAATGCAACCTAGTTCTTCAACTAAGCGCTCGAAGGAACGTGTCTGAAACAACTATCACTAAACATTTAAAAAAAATAAAATCATCAGTAATTGTGAGCTGTGGGGTGGGTCAAAAAATATAATTCCAGCAAATCATAAGCATTTAAAAATAACTTACCACTACACCAGTGATCGCGTGGACAACGGCCACAGTATTTTCGTGTCTGGTTTTCCAGTGATCGGGAGGCCAATGTTTGAATCCCAACCGGGTACGACTACTGAGGTTTTTTCCCCTAATTGGTTTACCACTTTTCCTTTAAGCAAATGTTGGTAAACGTTCATTAAATTTTACCTTCCTTCTCCCTATATCATTGGTGAAAAATATGCTGCTAGCCTGAAGGGGTAGTAAGATTTAAAGTACGAAAAAAAAACTTATTTAGTCCAGCCCCCTTATAAAATTAATTATCTGCATAGATTTTAATGCTGCTCCACGAGCACATAAAACAGCCAGGCAATTCGCACGTAGGACCTTTAGATTAAAGTGGAGACTTAAGTCACTTAAATCCTGTCCAATTAATCCTCAATTGAAATCCTCAACAAGGATTGGAGCAAGAGCTCCCCCTTTCACCTTGAAATTCGTATTAGCATCTTCGGCCATGGTAAGACCTTGAAACACACTTATTATGCAATCATGAGACAAATTAGGTCCATCTATGTGCAAAGATTTATGTATACATAAGAAATCTATTTCATCAGACTACAAAGGCTTAGAAAGAAGATAAGAATAAGTAACAAACAAAATTAACTAAAAAAAAAAACTTTCGGAAAGTCCTGAAATAACAAAGAAAAGCCCTGATTAACTGTAAAGATTACTTTTTGTGTACGACGTATGACGTACCCGTTCGGGCATTTTTTTTTAGCGTATGAGTCTTACTACCTATTTGGGCTATACACCCATGTACTAATTACGCTAATTGGTTAGGGATGAGGAAGGCAAACTTTAGAGTACGTGTACCCGTATTTGCATGGTGAGAGAGTGGAAAATTATTTAGAAACGTTATTATTTTTATTACCATTATTATTATACTGGTCTTAAAGACTCCTCAACACAAAGCGTTAGTTAGCTTCATAAACACACCTTAAAACTTATAATTTACTAGATGCAATAACCAAATTACATGAACGCAGAGTCATTTGAGGAAAAAAAATGGGCAATACAAATGGGAAGGATATTACTAAAGAAGAAAGATTAAAACTGCTTCGGTGGCCTCATAGTCTAAAGCACTACTCTCTCAATAGACTAGACTGCCAATGATGAGGAGATCGGGGTTCGATCCCACTCAAGTGTACTGAGGGTGGTTTCCTCTAAATGGGTTCTCTGTCTCTCTCTCTCCACAAATGCATGTACTGTACATTTCCTCTAAATCCAACCTACCTCATTCCTAACCCAATAGCATAGTTAGTACATAAGCGTACAACCCAACTGGGTAGTAATACGTACTTTAAAAAAGCTCAAAACCCACACTCATACTTGGTTTGGCCCCATCCAGCGACAAGATGATGAATGAAGTGCCAAGACTTGAGAATGGAGAAACAATATTGCGTTATAATTAAATTTAATTTCATTAAATACTAGCAGCCAACTATTTTCCCTTTGGCCGTCATATAAGGACACGCCTTAATTTAACTTTTTCTACCATAACTGGGTCAACACTTCGCAATATGGTCAATCAGTGAGCTAAAGAATAAAAGAGAAAGTATCAGGAAGAAATGATCGCTACAAAATCATATATATATATATACACACACACACCCACACACACACACACACACAGAGTCACAGCGTGGTTCACCACCCATTTTGACTAGAAGTATATGTAATAATTACACTCCTGTGTTAGGGACTTTTTATTATGTGTTCTGTCTTACATTCCTTTCGTCAATGAACTTGGACCTCCAGTGCGCTCTATCATCTGCCTGCTCCTCCTCCTTCAGCTCTCAGAATTTTCTTCTTTCCTTCAAGTCATCTAGTATTTGAAATCTCCTTCTTCCTAAGCTCCTCTTTCCCTCAACCTTTCCTTTTGTGACATCATGCAGAATACAGTTCCTCATAAGGATGTGTCCGATCCAGTTTGCTTTGCGCCGAAGATTCACATTCAAGAAGGATCTCTTCTCACCTACTCTTCTTAGGAATTCATTTGTCACCCTGTCTGTCCACCTGATCTTCTCAAGTCTTCTCCAGCACCATATTTCAAGGCTCTCCAAGTATTTCTTTCCCATCTTCCTAGGGGTCCAAGTTTCTGCCCCATACAGCGCGATGCTCAAAATGTAGCATCAGAACAGTTTATTCCCCAGTTCCAAACTCAACTTGCTGGTCAGCAGTAGCATCTTCTTGTTAGAAGCTTCCTTGACCATGGCGATCCTTGACCTAATTTTCTTGGCGCAGTAGGCATCCTTTGTCAGCAAACTTATCAGGTACTTGAATTTCTCCATGTTTTCCAACTCCTGGGTTTCAATTTGATTTTCAGTGGCTCTTTATTTTTTGAAATAACCATTACTTTTTACTTCTCAATATTGATCTCCTCGCAATATCTTCTCCTTATCTCCACCAACCAGTCCATCATTGCTTGCAACTCTTCTCTATTTCTGACAAGCGATTCTAGATCATCTGCTTGTTATTTCACTGTGTTGATGACGCGTCCTCCTATCCTGAAATTGTCACGTCCTTTTTATGGCTTCCCTGGCCAGCCACTCGCCATATACGTTAGTTAGTGTTAGGGATGGTGAAAGTTTAATTTAGAGAAAGTGTACCTACATTTGCGTGGAGGAAGATTGTAAAGTAATTTAAGAAAAAACACTACAGTACACCCGACCGGAACTCTGACCCGAATCTACTCGTCATTGACAGTCCAGTTTATTGCGAGACTGATACCTTTGACTATTCGACCACCGAAGTGGGTGGTGGGTAAATGCTAAGATACTGCGTGTGCCTAGAGATGCCACTATAACAACACGCAATGCTTGAAATCTATCAAGTAGGTGACACAGTTGAGTTTGATCTCAAACAAACCTATTTTCAAAGAGACCCAACCTCTTATTCTTTGCCATGTTAACGGTAGGAGTTTACCTGGGAAAGGACTTTTTTCCCTACCGGAAATCTATTATATAGTAGGATATTGCTAAGAAAAAAGACCTTTCAGAGGTAAACTCCTACCATGAATGAAGTATACTTTACTCAGGTTTAAAAAATATTCTAATATTGAGCTCGGGGAGATAATGGATATAGACACCAACGACTTAAATTAATCAGGGTAACAGAAGAGTTAAAGAACGGAACGGAGTTTAGTAAAAGTGAGCTGTAAATAGATACAATGGTCGATACATTATTTAAACATGTTCTGAGAGAAACTATATACACACATATAATATCAATAACGTATTTAGGTGACCTGGTGGTCTAGGGGTAAGGTGTCAGACTTCTGCGCTGGCGGCCGGGGTTCAATCCTCGGTCTCAGCAAGGATTTATCTGATTACCAAACCCTTCCTTCACCTCTGACAAGACATCTTGTGAATGTGGGGAATGCCAGGCCTCCACCACATCCTACCATTACACATTAGCGTAAGTGCGTATAACCCGAACGGGTAGTAAGACGTGGTGCTAATAATAATAATAATAAAACAACGTATTTCCTTGCCGCTCATATTCAATTGAACAAAGGTGTCAAAATAAACTTACTCAAACACACATAGTAGTCATATATTACATAATTAATCCAGAATGATTTTGATCCTACGGTAATAACTGGACTATGAACACTTAACACTATTTAGTGGGAGCTTGAATGAACTTGTTATTTCAGTTTATTTATTATACTCATAGTTTGCCTGTGACGGGGAAAGACGGGCTTCAAATCTTGATTGGGTGTACTTAGGAGATTTTCCCTAAATGATATCTCAATCTCCTTGAATTCAAATAGGTTGTATTTTTCCTAATGTTATAAGTGATTTAGACTAAGAATGCAAAGTGGCATCACTTGTTAAAGTGACAGCGATTATCTACGAGGCTGATAATAAAGTGTTTTTATTAGCTTTTAAAATGTCGGGAAAGACCTAAGTTACCGTAAAACAACTGTAGGAAAGGTTCGGAATTCAATTACGTGATCTCAAGAGCTAATTTATTTTAGCTTGTGTATATAAAAACAAAACTGAATAAAAGTGATGCTCCAAGAAAAAACTTGAGCATATCTAACTGTGGATAACACCTAAGTGCACAGAAGGTCAAAGGAATATTGAAAGGTCTTTGAAGGATCTGCCCTGGACATACCTGAGGGTTGTCGAAGTGCACAGATGGAGGACCCGAGAGGATTAACACATGGCTGACTCCCTACCTAATCTCTTGTTATTTACATAGCACAGGAAAAATTTAAGAGTGATAGGTGTTTCGCGTAACAGAGTGGCAATAGAACCAACTATATAAAGAAGTGATGAGCCCAGCTACTCATTCTGTGCTAAGCAATACTTTGTTTTTATCTCCTATGATTTAAATGTCAGCCTAACCTAACCTAACCTAACCATAGTTACCCGTCATGGTAATCATGGGGTGGGGGAGGTATTCCCCAAGAGAGGGTGTTGTTTGTTTGCCTAACTCCAAGCTCATGTTAGCTGGCTGAAGTCAAAAGGGGTGTGCACCTAGACATCCTTTCATGACCTTACGAAACAAACCGTGTGCAATTAGATATCTTTTTCTGACTGCCTGTGAACCTCGGCAACACCCCTATCTATATAACAACTCGGCCCTACAATATATTGAAACAGTAACCCTGAACCTCTTCTAGAGGGGAACGATATACACGTTGTTACTATGGACACTAACACTCAATTCACGAGCGGTATCTTACGAGGGCAAAACTCTAGTTCTTTGCTAAGATTACAGTCATGTAGTCTTAAATTGGCTAAGGAATTCTATATGATGGATCGTGTCTTTGTGGTTTTATATATACATGCATTTTCTTTCACCTAGTATTACTACCCGTCCAGAAAATACGCATTTAATTACGGTAATGGGGTTGCAATGAGGAAAGAATAATTGAAAGGAAATGTACCTGCATTTGATCAGCTTGACACCTAGTCCCTGTATTGGTTTTAAAAACAATAATCATGGCAATCATTAGTAGGGTTATCAACGGCTAATTTGTAACAAGGAATTTCTTAAAGGAAATTATTATTATATTTAGCACCTCGTCTTACTACTCGTTCGGGTTGTACGCTTTAAGTACTAATTACTCTAATGGATTAGGAATCAGGAAGGTTGAATTAGAGGAAGTGAGCCCGCATTTGCGTGGAGGGAGTGTGGAAAACCATTTATGAAAAACCATCCCCAGTTCACCCGACCGAGATTCGAACCTCAATCTCCCCGTCCTCAGCAGTCGATCTCAACACGACTAGCACGTTAGCCAACTACGCCACCGAGGCGGGTCTTAGAGGAACTTAGCTCGCATTAGGGTAAAGAGAGTACGTAAAAAACGACATTAATAAATTGCACGTGAAAACACTGCCTCCATTGCACCCAGACTGAATTTGAACCACGACTTAGCGATCAAAGGGAATACAGTCTTTTGAGAAACTGAAGCCTTAAACCGTGTGACCACTGATGCGGGCTTATAGACTATACTAATTATGTGTCGAATTTGTTTTTGTTGTTTAAGGTAGTATTGGTTTCATCAAGACAAAATGTACGTCAAGCTATAATCTCTTTTGACAAATAATAATATACATCCCCACAAAACAACAACACTCTTAAATCAAGGCAAAAAAAAAAAAGATATAATATGAATTGAATTTGTTGAATATAAAAAGAGAAAATTACTTGAAAAGGTAAAAAACTAAATTAGCAAATGATAGTTCGTGCTGTGAATACTACATTTAGAATGCTGCCGCAGCGGTAAAAGAATTTAAACGACCTTTGCATGACGAGTGCGTTTAAAGTGCAACAACTTTTGCAATTTGAAGAATCTAGTACCAACCATTAATCACGAGACTTCTTACGTTGTTGGTTCTGCTTTTATAAAATATAAACACACATTAAAAATAATACCATAAAGAAAAAATATCTCATTTGCGATAGACTAATTATTTAACCATGCACACAAATCAGAACGGGAATACCAATGAAGAAATAAGAAATAAATTGAAATATAAAATAATACTTAATAATTAAAACACGTATTATCACTGGACGACACAACTGTTTTGTGTTGAAATTATTTTACAATATACACAGTTCCACAAGAATTGTCCTTATAGTGAGACCTAAGACGTCGGAGCCAGACAATTTTTGTCAGCAGCGTTGAACAAAATGTTAGAAGATCACATATTGTTAAGTCTTTAACCAATAGGGCTTATATTGATTTAACATCTTATATAACCTTTCATTCCGCACCACTAACGCATGTTCAATTTATTTCAATGACGATATGGATGCCCTCTTCCAGGACCAGGATACTACACCTCGCCGCAAGATCAAACATTGATTGCATGGTGCAGCAAATGCAGATTACAAGGACACCGAAACTTCGTTATTATATACACGTAGCTATGTCTACTTGTAATTACATAACACTGTCACAACACATATTTTATACAGTAACAACTTTAATTCTAAATATTATTTTCTCAAATTTAGTCATAACCAGTAGATCCCAAAGGAATTATTAAAACTTTTGTTTGAAGTTTAAAAGTTATATAATAGTTTGAATGTGAACGATCCCCATGAATATTTATTTTAGAATTTTAAACTTTTTTTTTAGAACGTATTATTATTATTATTATTAGCACCGCGTCTTACTACTCGTTCGGGTTATACGCACTTACGTTAAATGTGTAATGTAGGGTGATTGTAAGATGAAATGGAGGACCTACAATTAAACGTGGGATCCGAACCACTGGAATTCCCCACATTCACAAGTTGTGATTAATACACGTTGTCAGAGATGAAGGAAGGGTTTGGCAATCAGATAAATCTGTGCCGGAACCAAGGCTTGAGCCCCGGATTCCTAGCACATAAGTCCAACACCTTACCACTAGACCGCCAAGTCACCTAGAGAGAACGTAATAGTTTTACGACAAAAAAAAAACCTTAGTACTTTTTCCACCTACGCGTCTTACTACCTTCCCAGTATGTACTCATTTTAACTACACTAATGGGGTCCCGCTTCGGTGGCCGCATGGTTTAAGGCTCCACTCTAGAGATATATTAGACAACCAAAGACGAGGAGATTGGGGTTCGAACCCGGTTGGGTGTACTGAGGGTGATTTTTCTTAAATTATTTCCCACTCTCCCTCCACGCAAATGCGGACACCCTTCCTCTAAATTAAACCTTACTAATCCCTAACACATCAGTATAGTTTGTTCATACCATAACGAGTAGTAAGACGCGGGGCTTAAAGAATGAGGTAGCAAGGAGGAAAGTGGGATTGGAGTATTATTATTATTATTAGCACCGCGTCTTACTACCCGCTCGGATTATACGCACTTACGCTAATGTGTAATGGTAGGGTGATTGTGAGATGAAATGAAGGACCTACAGTTTAACGTGGAATCCGAACCACGGTGGAGGCCTGGCATTCCCAACATTCACAAGATGTCTTGTCAGAGGTGAAGGAAGGGTTTGGTAATCAGATAAATCTGTGCCGGGACCGAGGATTGAACCCCGGCCGCCAGCATAGAAGTCTGACACCTTACCCCTAGACCACCAGGTCACTGATAGCAGCTTGAAAATTAACCCTTTATTGAAAAGTAAATATTAGAGTGAGTCTTATTATTTTATATTATCTTAATTTTATTTTTGTAATGAAAAGAATGTACATAGTTCTTCTTACTTAAGAAAGTGGCAATGTCAACATGTTTTATGTAGCCCTTAAGTATTTTAATGTTCAATGTGATTATTATTATAAAACGAGTTAACATGTCTGTTTTAAACACTAAAAAAACTATTTTAAGTAAAAGTGCATAATATTACTGTATTTTAAGAATTTCTACATATTATATTTAAGTCTACATTACGACTAGTATAAATTGTCATTAAAAGTTATGTTCATGGATAACTCCAATTTCTAATGAAAGCCAGCCTTTCAGAATTCAAGCTTTTTCCTGATAATAAGTGTTTCAAAATTAATCGTTTCCTTTCATTAGATTAATTCTTGTTCTTTTTTATTTTGAGCTTTGAATGATTCATAAGATTCGGCGTGGAACGTACGCTTCTATACGTTTTAACAAATTGCTGTATTATTAAACAGAACAAAGGCAGACTTGTTCCATACAACTATTTGGCCACGACTTTGAAATTATGGAATATATTTCATGTATAATAGAATATTTCAAATAAAAATATTCAAGCTTTCTCTTATTTTTTACTGAATAATTTAGTTAAATTTTCGAAATTAATAGTCTTTCTTTTTTACTATCGATTTTTTTAATTTACTAAGGTTTTTCATTCTTTTTAAAGTATTTTAATTGCTTATTAAAAAAATATTTTGGGTTGATTTATTAAAATACTATGATTAGCGTCCAAACGCAACGTAGTAAATAATACAGTGTTACATAATAAACTACTGGTCAAATACTATATCGTAATCATTAAATAGCACGCATAGAATTAAGGCACAAACTGTTTCTAGACATGTTAGAATAACAAGTTAGAATTTGCGGAGTAAATTTTAAGTTCGTCTAATCCTGTTTGCTGGTGACGAAGGCGTTGATGTTCGAATCCCGGATGGATGTAGGATGAAGGAGATTTTTTCCTCATTCTTTCCCACTCTCCCTTCACGTATATTTACTCCAATCCCTATGCTGGCGGCCGTGGTTCAATCCTCGGTCCCGGAATAGATTTATCTTATTATCAAACCCTTCCTTCACCTCTGACAAGACATCTTGTGAATGTGGGGAATGCAAGGCCTCCCACCGTGGTTCGGATTCCACGTTAAACTGTAGGTCCTCCATTTTATCTCACAATCACCCTACCATTACATATTAGCGTAAGTGCGTATAACCCTAACGGGTAGTAAGACGCGGTGCTAATAATAATAATAATAATAATAATAATGGCTCAAGCTACTAATCGTCTGATTTATTTGGCCAAACCTGTAGTTGTGTGTTAAATGTACTAATTATTTCTTTCTTAATGAATCTAGATATTCTGGGACAACACCCAGTAATGATTGTTTTACACCACATAATAGTATTTGAAGGGGTTAGAAGTATACAGGTGTTCGGAAACTCATAGCCCAAACTGCACATACCGGTATAGTTTGTTTGAATCAAAAGTAATACCTAATCCCTATACATTTATATCCGGCAAACTATGCTAATACCATTAAATCGTGTTCATAGTTCCGGCGTACAGCACTGGGAGAGCAAAGATGTTCAAGAATGCGTGTACAACAGGTTGCATAAGAGCAAAGTCGTGTGGCACTACACACCTCAACATCTTGGAGCACGGGAGCAGAACATACCACGATTAATTGTAAACAACACCAACAAACCATCTAGAAATGTGAATACGTTCCGAGAGTTGTCATTATAGGTCCTACACAACAAAGTGCTTGCCATTATTGCATGTGCAGCGTTGCACGCCTACCTCCTATGCAACTTGTTGTACATGTCTGCTTTAGCAGCTTTGCTCTCCCGGCGCTGTACGCCGAAACTTTTAATACCATTTAATAGTATTAGCATAGTTTTCCGGATGTAATTGTGTAGGGATTTTGTATTACTTTTGGTTCAAACAAACTATATGTGCAGTTTGGGTGGAGCGGAGATTTGACCTCGTTAATTTTGATTTCGGAGACTATCTCCTAATCCATTACAACATTCTTGCTTTTTAAAGATTTTGTAACAATCATTTTTAAAACCTCCAAAGTACAGATACAAAATATACTGTTCAAATATGTACAACCTAAGCTCAAGAATAAAACACACTCAACACAAAGATTGCCTGCAAATCTACCTAAAAGCAGAAAACAAAAAAGAAGAGGATGGT
>CABFOW010000275.1:190816-201950 GCA_902141385.1 Timema californicum
TGTGCGCTGCGTCCTACTACCCTTAGTACGCGCCACATAATTAAATTTATGAGGTAGGGATAGTTAAGTTAAAATTTAAAGAATATCTAACCGCATTTGAGAGAAAAGAATGCTTGAAATATTTAGGGGGTAACACCTCAAAGCACCTAAGGTATCGAAATTTGACATCCCCGCCACCGGCAAACCAAACAAGATTAGAAAGACATTTAGCGTCCACCGGGGTGGGTTTCTATAGTTAATTATCTCAAGATTTTAAACCAATAAGTTTCATATTAAAAAATTAACCGCCCAGCTATATTTTAATAATGTTTGAATGAAAATACATTTGACGATAAAATGTTATGTGAAAGGCCATATAGCCATGAAACGAATTAACTTCTAGGATAAATATCAAACCACCGTTGGTAAATACAGGTTAAATCTATTAAAATTTCTGAAAATTGAAAAATGGTTCCTGAATACGGGAATCGAACCCACGACCTTTGGATTTGTATGCTACTGCTCTAACCACTAAGTTATCCAGGAACAATTTTTCAATTTTCAGAATATGATATCTAGATGAACTAATCCTCACTAAAAGCATAAATAACAGCTTTGGCTATTTGATTATATTAAAATTTGTTTGATTACCATTAACACATTTATTCCAGTTTTAGTTGACAAATGCACTAATGACAAAATAGCTTATACATAATTTAACTATCAATATATCACATAAAATCCATTCCCAACGTTAAATATAAAAGAGCCTTGTTCGATTCCAGTTGATGCCAACAAAGATCTTTATTATTTGTACAGGGGTTCATCCTTCTATCTAATTGGTAGATACATTAATACACGAAGTGTAGTATTAGATTTACTGTCTGAGACTAAGTTAGTATGTAAGTTTTTGCTTGATCTAATCTTAGTACAAATTTATGTATATATGAATACAGAAAGTTAAATACACTTTTATAGTGTGTGCTTGAAATCTTCTATCTATTTTTGGGGGAATAGTTTTAAACTTTCATTTCTATCCTAAGCAGAGAGTCTATCAACTAAAATAACCTTTTCCTAGAAAATGAAAATTATTTAAGCCACATTCAAAATACAAATTAAGAGAAAGGTCTGTATAAGGGGTCTATTAACAATAATAATAAAATAACGCAAAGAGAAGAAAGAGAACTAAACTATAAAAGGGAAGAAGAAAATGAACTATGAATTTTTTCCCTTTTCTAATTCGAATCTACCACCTCCCTCCCCGTACACCAATAGCCCCCTTCTACCCCCTGAAGCATGTTATAAAACGTTAATGTGGCTATTAAAATTCATTGTCTGTTCGTAGATCCGAGTGTATGAAGTGAAAATATATCTCCAAGACGGGCTCTGAATAAATAATTAGCATATCCCTTCCCTCTTCGTCCATCCATCTCTATCTTAGTCTTCTTTTAACAACGTATTCTCCTCTTTCTCCTCACCCCCTTCCTGTCTTCCGTCTGCCGATGGAAATGGATGTTGATGCCCCGTCTCTCATAGCCTAATAGTTTCGACTTTAGCCCCGAAGACCTACATTATTTTTAACAGAAGGACGCTTTTTTTTTTCAAAGCAGTGGCGTAGAAGTATATGAAAAGGATGGTTGGTATGGGATGTGAGGGGAGGGGGGAAGTGGAGGGATGGTAATCGTGTACTTTGCTTTGTCTGCTCGGAAAGAGTACTTTGTACATGCATGTAAAACGTTCATAAAGTCTTCAAAATTTCCCTTAAGAAATAAATTAGACTCTACCAGCCATTTTTTCTTTTCTTTTGGTACTAGAGATACATCTCAGATATATGTAAAAATCACACCTCACTGTTTCAATAGATGACTGATGCGATGATGGCTGCGGGGTCTAAGGCGTCAACTCTCGCAATGGACTAGAATTCCGTTGACGGAAGGTCGAGGCACAAATCTCGACCAGGTGGATTGGGGTAAGTTCTCTATTCATCACTGTGGTTTTTCCATAACCTCTTCACACCAATGTAGGTGCATTTACTCAACCTACCATAATGATCCTTATCCCATGTATAAAGGCGTTAAACAACCATTTTATTAAAAACGTTTACATTTGTTTTGTTCTCACAAAGAATGAACGGATATCGCCATAAACGGTTTTATCACCCCCACTATTGGACACGTGGTATAAGGCGTTAGACTCGCACTGCACTCGGTCGTCGTTGACAATTTTTAACTCCTGAAGAATGCAAGTGCGTTGCTTTGAAATTCATCCTACTCATCTTTATGCCCTAGATTGGCTGTTGTCACAATCAGCCTACACAAAGTGGCTAAGGTTTGCGTTTGTTAAACAATATTTGCACTTTTCCACTTCTTTTATTAACCATACCCTGATTTGGGTTGGAGGAACAGTAGAGAGAATTCAAACATTTCTCTTTGTGGCCAATATCGACGACATTTCTTTATATTATGTGTCACCTCCACCCCCACCCCACCACATTCCCCCTTGCGGGCCCTAAAACTGTCAGCATGGGTTGCGGCTAAGGATAGTGACTGCGGCAGGATGTATGTGTGTGGGTTCGTAATTTTTAGACGGCTTTGGTTTTTAGGGTTTATTGTTCTACTTTGCACTACTACAAAATGTGATTTTAAAAAGTTACTAAAAAGATATAAAGTACTTTACTTAGGAGCTCGTGACAGAACGAGTTATAGTAAGTAATGCTTACTAAATGGTCTGACTGACAGTCTAGGTTATCCTACAAGGATAATAACCCTGGTACCCTGACCACGATGGTAGCCCTCCAGCACACGCACTAGATAATCCAGCGTCATAACCCGCGCAGTCCCAACACGGGTAAAGTGCCCCCTTAGAGCCATTGTTAAAATGTCAGCCCTGTTAGCCCGAAAAATAGTAATATATATATACATCGCAATTTGGCCTGATTGCCAAGAAAAATGCTGAAAAGCTGTTTTGGGTTTTCAAAACTTGTGCACCAATGTTCACTCACTCGTCAAAACCCGTTACATCAATTCTGTCACTCATATTTCACAACATTACAATGTTAAAATAAACAAACACCTCAATTTATGTCATGGCAAATACATATTTGTGTGATTGTATAGGTATTGATAATATCTATCAAAAGTGAGAGCTCAAGATAACACGACTTTATGTATGCATTTATTTAAATTGTTTTAGTAATTCTAGTAACTAACTCCTACTGTTCTTCCTACCAAAATCATTCTATACCTATTTACATAATTTATTTACTTTTTCTACTGGGACTGGTTTACACCCCTCATAAGGCCAATACAATTGAACCTGACTAATTCGAACTTTCACCGAATTTTTCGTAAGTTGTAATGCACTGTGCAGTCTTTTTTTCCCTATTTCTAGTTGCGGCGCCGTGTTGTTCTATTTTTGGAAACAGGGGAGTGATGTTTGCATCCAGTCAGTGCCCTTTTTCACGCCTCTTCACCTCCCCCGCTCACCCATACGTCTTTGTATCATATTCACCATCATCATCCCCTCATCTCATCAGGACATGGGAAGAGCCTCCACGAAAAGAGTGCTGAGGAGACAGGAAAATGTTGCAACATTTAACTCATTCTTACAAATTCTTACTTTTCAATACATCCTTTTTTATTTTTTACGGATGTAAAATATTGCATTTTCCGATTGTTTAAATAGTGTATATTTTATTACCGGTATAAGTTTTTTTTATTCTAGCAAATCTATTTCTAGTAAAAGACTGCATATGTTGCAAGTTGCCCCCTTTAAAGAGGCATGTTGCAACATATGTTTTAAATCGTTATATTCATCATTTTCATTAGATACACAGTTAATGGATGTGAAACTTATCTTTTATCGTAGACAGTCCATGGATATACATTTTGTAAAAGCTATACTGCACCCACTCTTTAAGTGCCTCACAATATTCTTTATTGCAGAGCTAACGATGTGTTTGACCTTTATCGGTTGAACCATTTTTAAAAGCTATGTCCTCTTCGCGAGTTTAATTCTATTCTTTGTTGAATTTATATCCTTTTGCGAATAAGTTGAAAGCTTTTTTAAATTAACATTTTTATTCTTATGAAACTATTTCTTATTCTTCCAATGTGACTTTTTCTGGGATGTCAAAATAAAACAATTACATTTTTTTGGCTATTTTTTAATTAAAACTAGTATTAATGTTATTTTGAGCTGTTGGTGACTTAAGGTACCGGAAAAGAGAGGATTTTAAGATAATAGAACCTACGCTATGTATTGAAATAAAAACATAGGACCCAATCAATGTATTGGTTTGAAATAATATGCTCCATGACATTGATAAACAAACAACAACATATTATTAACGACCAACGCATTGTTGCTTTATTTATTTATATCTTGCTTATTTTTAGTAGTTCTTATAAGTGCTAAAAATTAGTTATTTCTAACTCAGTATATCCGTAAGTTGTTTATATTCATATTTATTTTAGTTGAGATTATTATTATTATTATTATTATATTCAAATAATGTTTAGCTATTCTTACGTCTGCGGGGTAAGTTGAACTACTCGTTGCAACTAGCCCCCCAACCATATATTTTCATCTGAACTGTAAAATTGTATCATTATTTAGTTTGTATAGATAGTGTCAAACAAACGTCAAAAGAACGTGTTTTCTATTGATAATAGTCTCGAATGTATATAAAAATGATAACCTAATAAAAATAAATATTAGACGTACGTTGAATACCTACATAGCACATACAAGAACAAAAAAAAATCGGCTGTAAACTATGAATCAAATATACACGTGTGTGTCCCCTTGCTTCGTTGAACCAACTACTGTAAAGCATCAATCTGTAGCAGTGGCATGTTCTTTTTCATACCTTTTTATTCTTACTAATGCTTTAATGCAACGCGGACCCGTTGCAACTAGCCCCGGTTTCCCCTACGATTTGTATATTCGGGCGTCACCTGCGCAACAGTACATTATTACATTAGCAAACGGAGCTGCAGATTGATGTTGCCAAGAAACGCCATTATTATTATTATTATTATATTATTATTATATTATTATTATTATTATATTATTATTAATATTATTACTATAGGTATTTAATTTAATTAATTTGGATAATAGCTGTAGGCCAACTTACTAAAATAAAAGCCTTCTATTCTTTAAAATATTTCATGATTATTTTAAAACGTTTCCTTAGTGCTAGGCCTAGTGCCTTAATGTTCGTCCGGGATAAAAAAAAACACTAGCTTAACTACATTAATTTAAACACACGGGAATTTAAATTAAATGCACCGAGTGTTCGTCTGACTAGAGCGGGTGATAACAGGGATATGAACCGTTTTGGGTTTAACTCAATATTTATTGAAGACTAGCATAAGACATGGAAACACATTTCATAACACACTCGTCTAATTTTGAATAATTTTATCTCAGTTGATTTGAACATAATAATAAGCCTAAACGTATTAGAATAAATTTCAATTACAAACACTAGTATAATTTAATTTATAAATAGGCCTAGTTATGTAAATATTGAACATTACATTAATTCATTAGATTCAGAGGCACAAAATACTAAATCTCCGCTCAGCTGATGAATTGATATATTTGCTTTACGGTGTCATTCCCAAAGCCTGAGTTTATTAAATTTTCAACATACAATACATTGACTAATGAGTAATGCTATTTTAAAATACAATTATATTTATTTATTCTTTACAAACAAATGGCAAAAAAGAGATTCTTTTTTACGGATTGCTTTAATTCGAATGAGTGACAGTGTGTATGAAATGAAAAGAAAAATATGGTCCAAGTTTTATCAAGCATGGTTTTACAGTCCCGCTAATAAAATATAGTGATGTACGTTATAAATCATTTAGCTTTGAGCCATTTTAAATATTCATGATTATACCCTTTTATTTACATAAAATTAACGATTTAATCTATTTTACAAATTTGTAGCTATTCATAAACTATAATTACCACCATAGATGCTCTGCGGTAAATCTTAACGTTCACAGCACCTGCTCGAAAATATCTAGGAGATCTAAAACTCTATTGTTTGAGACAGAATAGCTTCGGTTTAGATTCTTAAATTTAATACAAGCAATATTAAGGTGGGGATGTAGGGGACGAGAGAAAATGTAAGTGTTTTTTACAGCTTTTATATTAAAACATTTTTTGGTCAAAATGAATAAAATATTGCTTCAGTACAAATATATAGTTTAATTTTCTTCGCAAGGCGATCTCAGAAGTTGTTGAATATCTGTCAAGGATGTCCTGGAATTTAAGAACAACTTTTTATTTTCATTTCAAAAGTTTATTATCTAATGCTGGTTATGTTGTCAAGCTGTTATAGATATTCAACAATTGTCAAAGTTTTGCTATAAAAATTGCAAACATACTGACTTTTGCTCACGTTCCCTACATCTCCACCTTAAATAGATTTACCCAAAGAGGTAGCGATGAGGAGGGTACCTTATGTCAAATTAAACCTCACTAGCTTAGAAAGAAAACTATAAAACAGTAAAAACTATGTCCAAGACCCGCCCCCCTCCCCTCCTTCGTGAAGCCGTACGAGATTCAAACTCCGACCTTCCTGTCAGCGGTGACCAATGGGATGGGGATGAAGAAGTTATATTTGAGAAGAAATGTAGTATATTTGCTTGAAGAGAAAGTTGAGAACATAAGTACTCCCGGCCGGGATTCAAACCATGACATGTGCGTCGCTGGTATACCAGACTAGACGAGAATTACGCCTTTTTTCCGCGTGTTTAGTGGCGTGGGTTGAGTTTTATCGCCACCGCATCTTACTACCAGTCCAGGCTATATACATTTTACCACACAAATGTGATAAGGATGACGATTACATACAGTAGCTCCATGGCTTATTTGGTGCTGACTGACAGCTTACAGCTGACTTCTGACAGTCAATATTTAGGTATATACATAAAGTTTGACTGTCAGAAGTGACAGCTGCTAAACACATGTTTTTGCATATCATCTGGTTCGGCGTAGGGATACATAATTTGGTTTGGTAACTTTTCAAAGCTGTCAGTCAGCACCAAAGAAGTCATGGGGCTACTGTACTTAGAGGCAATATACCCAAATTTTCATGAAAGAAAAGTGGGGAAATCCACCTTCAGTATATCGGGACGGGACTAGAGCCCCGACCTATACCCTAGCTATGGTAGGACCAGTATCAGGCAAGAGCTAGCAGAAGGTCCTTTATTACAAACATTGGTTGAAAGTTACTAATGTCAACCTACTTAGAAATGATAGTTATTTTCCTAGTAATATCATATTACCAATAATATTATTGTCAGCCAATGTCTGTAATAAGGAACCTTCTGCTAGCTGTCGCTTACCACTTCTCCCACTGTCATTGGGGTACACCCGTAGATGCGCATGTCATTTATCCCGCGTGTCCCCCCGTTGTGAGTGGTATTTGTTATTAGAAAACTTGTTAACCCAACTGTTCCTGGCCGCCTACACATGTATTGAGAACTGAAAGTAACTGAACATGACGATCAGCAAGTAGGTCGGTTAAAACTTGTTAGGAGGGGAGAAACTCACTTGATTGTTGATAAAAAAAAAACTGAAGAAATAAAACCTTACCTAACATTAAAAACTCACCGCTACTAACAACTAACCTCTCTCTTTCCCACTAATATTTCTAATACTTTCTCTATACAAACCAAACTGAAACTACTATCTTAAGACAAGCTCCATCAAATGAATATTATATAACCTATACGTAGATGTGTGTGTATATTAACAATATAATATGTCGTGTGTGCCCTTCCATTACCTAATTATTACTATTACTAGCACCGCGTCTTACTACCCGTTCGGGTTATACGCACTTACGCTAATGTGTAATGGTAGGGTGATTGAGATTGTGAGATGAAATGGAGGACCTACAAGTTAACGTGGAATCCGAACCACGGTGGAGGCCTGGCATTCCCCACATTCACAAGATGTAATGATCTAAAAGGCGTCGTTCTCGTGTTAGAATGGCCTGCTAATGACAGGGAGATTGCAGTTCGAGTTTCGGTCGGGTCTGAGGGTGGTTTTTCATAAACGGGTTTCCCACTATTCTCCCATGAAAATATGGGCAGATTGCCTCCAAAAGGCTTCCTTTCTCATTCTTATCCTATTAGAGTAATTAGCAAATATGTGTATTATTTGAACAATTAGTAAGAGGTGAGTTACATCCTACTTTCCTCGTCCTCACTCAACCCGGACAACCGCAAGATGCCGCCATGCACTCACGAGGGAAGAGAAAAGAGTCACTCAATTTTTGTCTGCACTTTTTACTATCATGGATCAAGAAGATTTCGACGACTGGATTGTGATTGATTCCACCTAAATACAAGATTATTTCTTCTTTTAACGAATGCTGGTGTAATTCACTTAAAATACTTCTTTATCCTCATGCCCCCTTGATTTAGTTGGCTTAAAACCTCAACTATCCTAAGAGTTAGCAAATAATAATTTCACACCGACATTGGAAGAACAAATTAGAATACTGCAGGACCAGCTCCAGTCCCGACGAACGAAATTTCGGATAGTACGTAATTTTGGGAATGATTAACTCTTAGGGACGTAAAAACTTTGACATATTCAATAGGATTTGGAAATAAGATATTTATTTATCACCTACAGTATTATGCAGTATGAAGAATAATATGTGAGTTTTGTTACAAAGACAGGAAACAAAGACAGAATGAGGTTTACAACAAAAGTCTTTTTTTGTTTGTTTGAGATTTGATGATTGTTTGGGTGTTGATCGATCATTGTAGAGTAATTATTTCGCCATTAAAATAAATTAGCCATAAGGGTTTTACAGGTAATCACAATTTTGATAAACGTGTTTTTAGTGTATAGGCTATATAAAAAAAGGTCAATCACACTAGTGTTTACTAAATAATACTGTACCTTTCAGCCGTCTGTCAAAATGAACAGTTAAATCACACATGGGTTGACAAATTAATGAATACATGCAATTACGTCTAGTAATCTTTTAAACTGTTCATACACAGATCTGACTAAATTTACGTAGGTATTTCACTTCAGGCCTCGATCCAAATATCGGAAATACATGTTTAAATTCCAAGCATTCCAACATAATATTATTATTGAAAGGTAATGGTTTTCATTACAGTTTAACTTTCTAGCCCCGAGGATAAGAAAACACTTCCTGAAACTTACCCGCAAGACAAACCGGTAAAATTACGCAACTAACCAATAATAGAAAACAGGACTTCAATAAAACAAATTAAGTCACACACGTGAGGAATAAACATGTGTATTTTTAGATCACATATCTTATATAAAATAAGGTACTCATTTTGAACGATACAGTTTCATAATATACTCACATCAGTAGTCACGTGGCTTAAAGTGTCAATCCCCCCAATACCCTGAATATATGGTGAGGGGGAGGTCCGGGTTCGAAGCTAAGCTGAGTGTACTGGGGATAAGTTTTCCACCTTTAGAAAAAAATGTATTATTATTAGCACCGCGTCTTACTACCCGTTCGGGTTATACGCTTTAAGTACTAATTACGCTAATGGACTAGGAATTGGGAAGGTTGAATTAGAGGAAGTGAACCTGCATTTGCGTGGAGGGAGAGTGGAAAATCATTTAGGAAAAACCACCCCCAGTTCACCAGACTGGGATTCGAACCTCCATCTCCCCATCCTCAGCAGTTGAGCTCAACACGACTAGCGCGTTAGCCACTATGCCACAGAGGCGGGTGCGTTTTACTACTTGTCCGCTCTATACACTTGTGCATTGATTAGCTAATGTGTTAGGAATAAGGAATGTTGAATATAAAGTGTACCCGCATTTGCGTGGAGGGTGAGGGAAAACCACCCTCATACAACTTACCAGGATTCAAACCCCGATTTCCCCATCATAGTTAGTATACTCTAGTTTATTGCGGCAGTGACACCTTTTAGACCATGTGGTGACAGAAGCGGGTAGTTTTAATATTAATCGTACTTATAAAAATACCACTTTAATGTAAAATCATCACATTTTATACTTTTTGAAGTGGTAGTACTCTTTTTTTTTTAACATTTTCATGTAAGCGAAAATAAAGTAATCGTGAACATTTTCGGCCTCAAGGATATGTTTCTTAACGTTTTAAATGATCCCAAACTCAAAAACGTAGTTCTTAACTTATGTCTGTCTCCATATATGTGTACACCTGGAATACACCCAAAATGGTTTGATGAATTTCGTTCAAACTTAATATTTAGATGTTAAATGTTCATACCTCATGGTCAAGTAAGGATTTTGACTAACACTAAAATCAAAGATAGTTTAGTGATGGATAGTTTTTGAAAAGTCATACATTTGTAAAATGGCTTTAGTGATTTGATTAAAATTGTGTTTCTATTAAATATTTTACATTGCATATAAGATTAAATTTTTAAAATAATTTTTGGGTGTTAAATCATGACTGAGCTGTGAGAAGTTGAGTTTTTCAAAAAAAACTGCTATAACAATTATTTTGTTAATAATTCATAGGCATCGAAGAGTTTTTCAAATTATTATTATTAAAAATGTACATTTGTACCACAAGAAAAACTCATTAGGGGGTAGTTTACTGATCTAATATGATTTTTTTTTAATTATCACAAACTACAATAGACTAAATAAAAAAGTATGTACAATTGTGACGTGTGATTTATTTTCAATTGTACGTTCAACACCTAGGTTAAATACTCAATTAATTCAAGTGTAATTTAGATTAAATGCGCCCATATTCGCGTGTAGAGTGTATGAGAAAACCACAGTGCTCAATGAGACGTGTAAAACCCCCTCCACGTGCACCAGGACAAGGTTCGTGCCTCCCTATTATCCCCGTCAGAGGCAATCAAGTCTCAAGCGAGCCTCTTGATGTGGGCTAAGGGTGCACTAACGTAGAAGGAACTGATCGCGGAAGAGATGAAGCAAAGTGACAACACGAAACCAGACGACAGGGCCACCCGAACTTTACCGACCACCACGGAAGAGGGGTTCTACGGATCACTGCGCGGGTAATGTTTTTATACTGTTATCATTGGTACAGTCTGATTTTCATTGGAAGCGTGTTAATTGAAAACCGGAAACCTATTTTGCCACAATGGCGTAAATAAAA
>CABFOW010000275.1:202084-248472 GCA_902141385.1 Timema californicum
TATATATATATAGATATATATATATCTTACTATCCGTTCGGCTTATACCCTTAAGTACTAATTACGCTAATGGACTAGGAATTGGGAAGGTTGAATTTAGAGGAAGTAAACCCGCGTGGAGGGAGAGTGGACAACCATTTAGAAAACAACACCGCCACTCCTACCCTCCCCCCACAGTTCACCCGACCAAGATTCGAACCTAGATCTCCCAGTCTTCGGCAGTCTAGCTAACACGACACGAGAGCGTTAGCCAACTATATCACCGGGGCTGGTTTTTATGTATGGCTGGCCGGGAACAAAGAGTTGTCTCTCGAATGAGAGCTAATAAAGCGTACCAACTATTGAAGCCTTAACCATTATATAAAAAAAAGTATTTGCGTTTCTGCCCCAAGACATATTCCTAAGACCTGCCAATTTGTTTTCGCATACAACGCAAGAGTATTAGCGCTTGACTCCCAATGGTGGATGTTCGCTCCACCAACAAACTACTAATCCTGATTTATCGTGTCAAGGGTCAAACACGTTGACGCCGAGCTAACCCTGCACCTAATAAACAAAAGAGTCCCTCTTTGCAGAGCACATCTGTATTCTTGTAGGAACGTGTGCGGTTGATCAAATGGAGTCTAAATGATTCAGGGAGGGGTGGGGAACCGCAATCTCTTGAAGCCGCGTCCTGCTGCAAACACCCCACGATACGCCACTGCTAGCCAGGGATATTTGATGTGGCAGATTTTGTCGATTAAATATGGTTTTGATGGGTAGGAAAGCCCACATAAATTACATTATTTAGGTACATATTGCGTTTATACGCTACTTTGTTGTATTACATGATCATTTTACGTAAATAGAACCTCTCAGCCTAGATTATAGTTGGCTCGCTTTAGGTTTAAAAAAAATTGGTTGAGCAAAGTATCCTGGGTTAGTGTCTAGGCATGATCAAAAACACCATTAGATAAATTGGGGCTTTCTCTTTTAACGTAATGGTGTAACGGGTAAAAATAGCGGGTTGTGTGTCTGTTCTACAATTAGTTTGTAAGTTGTGTGCTTATACAGGATATTCTAGAGTCAAAACAGCTAAGCTTGGAAAGTGGTAGGTGATTGAAAAACGAGTTTAAAATGTTTTTAGGAAATTAGCTAGTTTTCACTTCCTTTTTCGAGTAAACAGCAAAAAAACTAAATAAAAGCAAGTTTTTCTACATAAAAAGCGAAATAACCCTAGATATATTAAATTCAGTGAAAAACTATATCGGTAAAAAAGTGGCATGAGCTAATTAATTACTAAGCTTTTAATTTGTTCCAAATATTTTCTTGAATTAGGAAGAATCCGGTATGAAACATACAATGAGGTATGTAAAAGCAATAGAAAAACTACAATATTTGGATAAAAATTAAAAACATTAAATAAATTAAAAAATTACCAAACTAAAAAATTGCAATGCCATTATTGAGGTCATTATTTTAAATTAAAATAAAGAAAATATTAAATTTAATATTATATTTTGATATTGTACAGTGTTTTGTTAAATCATTTGCTTAAAACATTGCTTAATTAATACGATACATGAATTGCTAAAGAACGAACCCAAAGCACCAATCCGAGATTCGAATCTCAACCTTCCAAGTCACAGGTAATCCAGTATACCGCGAGCCTAGTGCAATATACCATGTGGTCACTCGTGTGGGTATCGCCATAGGAAGTACCTTATATATAATTTAAAAACTAAATATAGTGTAAATTACACTTTACATCTCTCTAGACATCTACATCTCTCTGTAGAAGAAAAGCTTGGCGTACTTTTCTTTAGCATCGCGTTTTACTAACCATTCGGGTCCACACACCTATGAAATAATTAAAATAATATTTTGTGTGCTAGACAGGTTTAATTTAGAGGAAGTGCACCCACACCTGCATGGAAGGAGAGTGGAAAACCATTTAGGAAAAAAAACCTCAATGCAGCCAACCCGGATTGAAACCCGATCTCCCAGTCGTAATCAGTCTATAGTCTATTGTGAGAGTAGCGCCTTAAGCCATGTGGCCACCGAAGCAAGTTTGGCGCTCTTATTGTTATTAATAGGAGCACCTCTTCACAAGAATTAACCTGGATAAGGGATGACGCTACGCTCGAACCAGAAAACGTATTAAGTGCGGTTTCCTGAACTATTCACCTGAAAACTATGAAATTGGGACTAACCTGAAGATTTTTTATAGACATATTTTTCAATTTTGGGTTATCTTTAAATCTAGTAAATTTTTTCACTGGTCAGTTTGTCAATGCAACTGTCAGAAGCTGTTGCTAATTGTAATGGCGAGCTGATTAATTATATTTCACATTTTACCTCTTATTCCTTGCTCGTATTATATTCTCTAGGAAGTGTAATTAATACAATATACACTGTCAATCACAACCAATAAAGGAGCTAGTCCTTAATACAACACAGATTGGGACATTATAATACGTTCAGAAAGAAATAAGATAAGGCGTCAACAAGTGCTTTATATTTATTTAACACCGCGTCTTACAGGCCATTCGGGTTATACGCTTAAGTAGAACGCTAATGGATTATGAATTGGGAAGGTTGAATTTAGAGGAAGTGAACCCTTATATGCGTGGAGGGAGATTGGAACAAGTGCTTTATAAAGCAGAGCACATGAAACAACATAATAACCTGACGACTGGTCCAAGCTATATTATCTTTCTATCTCGCTATCCTTGAGGGGAGACGGGATCTTAATATGGTATTTTAGATCAAGCTAACTAACTCTGGAGCAGACAAAGAACCAAATCTTCGGCCATAAATTCATCACTGCTAATAGGTAAGCTCTAAGATAACTGGTGACTACTTTTTCCCCTGCGTCATGTCGGGAATCGAACACGTCCCCCAATTTGAAAGGCAGATGGACCAGTGGCTCAATACCAACCGAGCTAATTTTTAGGTGACACGACTAAACACAATATTTCGTATTAGAATCCTTAACATTCTTTTAAATTGTATTTAAGCTAATTAAATATCCATTAGATGATTACAGCATTATTTTCTCTTGTGGCCTTTTGTTTATTGCTTGATACCTGTGTTCACGTTAATTTAAAATTCATTACTCGCACTTATTTTTTTCTACCCAGTGTAGGTAATCGTGAAAAAGTATGCTGTGGGTTGATCTGAAATGAGCATATTATTAACGAAAGAAACTGTAATTTAACGATTCTGAGCGGAAAATTCTAGTAACATGGCGAAGCGAGAAACCGTTATTTATGTGCGGTGTGTATAGTCCTGGTCAAAATGTCATAAAATTATCTTCTATAGTAAGAAACCATTTTGTTTAGCCTATTATTGCTAGGGTTTTACTTTCTAACACAAGGTTGCCAAATATTTCTTGGTTAAACATGGGATACACTTCATCCCCCACTATGGCTTATAGCAACTTGTTTTTTTGGGGGGAGGGGAGGGTTAAGACCACTAACTAGAAGAGGAATAAGTTTCCAAAGTGTAAATCTACCGAGTATTTTTTAACTTTGAATTACTTACATCTATTTAGTTTTTTTTATTAATATTGTGAGCACGTTACAAAAAACAAAAGTAATTTTATAAATCTGTTAACTTTATGTTGTGTTAAAAATAATCAAAGTAACCAAACAATTGAAAACTTTTTTAAAATGAACCGATATTATTTAATAACAATAGTCTAAAGATTAATTTATTATTTGAAGCAAGTCAGTTTTGCTAACACTGTCGTAAGAGTTATGACTAGAGTGCTAAAGGCGTCCCCTGAAGGTAACATCTCCGGATAGTAGAACAAAATGAAGAATAGTCCTGTAAAGGTACGCCTGACCCTGCGTTGGCTCTTTTTTTATCAATATTTTTAAGACAATACTCATATAACAAATTTATTTTAATCCTCACCGCTACTTAGTACCCATTCGGTGTATAGGCATCCATTAATTATTCTCGTAGAATATAAATAAGAATTAACGAGGAAATGCACTCACATTTGCGTGGAAAACCATTTTAAGAAAAGAAAAACCTTAGGTACATCTTACCGGGATTCGGCCCCCGATATTTTAGTCACCAATAATCCAATCTGACACAAGAGTAACGTGTTAAACCATGCGTTCATCGATGTGGGTTACAACCAAATATAGGGGTTGGGAACAGTGAGGGAAGTTAGAAGATATGCAACCACATTAGTATGTTTGTAGTTTAATCATGTTCAATTATCATGCTCAAAATAACTTTCCAAAAATAATTATATTGCCCAGCTTTTATTGTTTTGCCGTCATTAAATATCTAGAAATAGATTTAAACCCTTCCGACAGAATGTGACAACATTTGCATGTAAAGTTTCAGGTTTAAGGTTTCACATACACACAGGCTATATTATTAAGGTGTGGCAGAAGTGAGCGCAAGTGTTTTTACAGTTTTTACAGAATTGAAATTTTCTGGCCAAAATGAATCAAATATTTCTCTAGTAGCAACCTAGAGTTTGGTTTTCTGCACATGCTAATATCAACAGATCTTGAATATCTGTCAAGAGTTTCCTGGAATTTTGTCAAAATATTTTTTCTTTATTTAAAAAGTTTTGACCAAATTCCAGGAAACCCATGATATATATATATATATATATATATATATATATATATATATATATTTAAGATCCGTTGATATTAACATGTGCTGAAAACTAAACTCTATGATGCTACTGGAGACATTTTTTATTTATTTTGGCCAAAAAAATGTAATGCTATAAAAACTGTAAAATTATTCGCGCTCCCTTCTGCCGCACCTTAACATAGATGGATTAATAAAGATAAGGTTCATATTTTCTAATTAAATTTATAATAACCGTAAACACTGTTGATAACTTAATTAATTTTAAAATATTGATCTAGAATGAGTGCCAGATAATCTTGAGTTATTATGAATGCAAATTATAGGTACAAGAACACACTTTTATTCCAGGGTTTACCAAAATATTAAAGTGTGTAGAGATTAAATCTTCAACACCCACAAGGGATTTAAGTTTTTACCATTTTATATTGGTGCATCAACTCTAGAATGGTTTGTGTTCTAGACCTTGAGTTTATGATTTTAGATGAAATTAATAGAATCTGTAACGGATTATCCGTGCGCCTCAAGACCCAAAATATTCCCCCCCTTGCTTCTGAAGACGGGACCACCTTGATCGAGAGTGCCGAGAACGGCAGATGGGTCTGGTCCTGCCCTTAGGCACCGCAGTCTGTCATCCAGGTGCACAAGGTATTACCTTACCCCGTGGACTGACAAGGGCCCACCAGGCTGTGTATAGGCGGGGGCGCAACCGGGGTGAACGAGAGAGCATGACAGGGAACAGAAACAAACTTTATCAGTCACGTGATAAATTAAATAGTTGAAAAATGAGTTTTGAATTTTAGTAGCCTACTCGTAACCGCATAGATGGCCGCGCGCTCTAAGAGGTTGGACTCACATTGCATGTGGTTGGTGTTGGCGAGGTGATTGGTGTTTAATTCTCGTCTGGGTGTACTTGAGGGAGGGGGAAGGGTGGTTTACATGTAATTATTCTTAGTGGTTCTCTCATCCTCCGTCTCTCCGAGCGTGTGATTAGCATATAGCTCTCGATAGTTGTTGAATAGGAGGCAAAGGTTTGAATCTTGGCTCAGTGAACTGAGGGTTTTGATCAGTGATTTATGTTGTGGTTTTCCCATCCTCTTTCCGCGCTAATGACGAGTCCTATTTGTAAAGGACTACTTTGATTATACCATTGAAGTATTTTAACATATCAGCTATATATATATATTGTTTATGATCTTACCAATTAACATAGGCAGTTAGTAGCAAGTGTGTTAAACCTAACGATAATTATATATATAAAAAGGTCAAATATTATGTCAAATTGAGAAGTTTTCCTACCACTCAATGAACCAAGACACTATAATTCACACATTTTCAGTATTTTAATAGCTTTCTGTGAAATTTCTTGTGTTTTCCAGGTTCCTCCGGGTTTACATATGTGTGGAAAACCTGTATTACCACTGCAATTTTTCCATCTTATTAGGTCGATAATGAACGTGTATTGAAAGTGTTTTTATTTAACAAAAGTAATCAAAGTGTTTTGTTCTACTTGAAAAGGTGCATTATAATCCAAAAGCTTTATTACATGTTACATATTCATGGGCCTCAAAGACCACCCAGCTAAACAAAAATAAGAATTATTACTGCAATGTTATATTCTTGAACCTCAATTAGTGATAGTAAAATAAATTGAAATTGTGTAAATAATCTGTAAAAAAATGTCAAAATGGTTGCCCACAAGTCTTTGGGACTCTCGTTCGGTTCCAAGGTACGACGGTAAATATATTTACAATTTGTGATGGTTCGTCTTGCTATCCAGTTAGTAATCTAATATTGGCCGTGCTATCCCTCGTTATGTTAGTTTGTAAGTCGTTAGCAGATATTCTTGAAATATTTAGAAAACTCACATACAACACTTCAATAGTAAATGTGTCATTACTGATTTTTGGATTTATATGTAATTAAATATATTTTAAATATTCTTCAAACATATGCCCATTAATGTTTATTACCGAATTCTGTAATTTCGAATATTTTGAATTTCTTTTTTAATAACATATTTCCTTGTTTTGAATTACAAACGCATATTTTTGTAGTTTTAGAACCAAAGGAATAATTTAATTGGTAGTTTTCACAGTCTATAGCAAACTACCGTTTAGGTTACTCTAGGAGGAAAATTTGAAATGTATTGAGTTAATTGATCGACAGTAATGTAAGTTGACACAGACTTCCACCTCATTACCTAATCCACAACATCCACTACACATGGATGAAACCCTACTCCAGCTTATTGGGGGAACGAAGAAAGCTTCCCAAAAACATGATTTATTCTCGAACTCGCACACCTCGAATATTTATTTGTATTTTTTGTGTTAGTATTTTATTTTTTATGTATTTATTTCTAAAATAATATTTGTAGCTCTTAAAAAAGCCAAACATGTTTTTATAAAAATACTTTGCCAACCTTAAGAACATACTATGTCATATATTATATAATACAACTTTCTTTAATCTATAAAGCAGGAATCTAATTATTATTATTATTATTATTATGTAACATTACGAAAGGGTTTACTAATATTGGGCAAGAATCAAATAACCAAAGCTATTATTTATGCATTTTAGTGAGGATTACTTCATCTAGATATCATATTTTGAACCCGGGTTCGATTCCCGTGTACAGGTGTCATTTTTCTATTTTCAGAATATAATATTGGGCAAGTAAAAGTTCTAATCTTGATTAATTGAACTGGGGGTGGTTTCTTATAACTATCTTACCACTGTAGCTTAACCGCCACTTCACCAAGCAATTGCGGGTCACCAGCATTAAAGTGTACCTTTATCATCCTGACCCAGAAAAACCAGGACGGGTAGTAAGATGTGATGAAGGAAAACGTAATTCATAGAAAATAGTTTTTACATGGTGTTTATTGTCCACGACGAGAGTGGCTGGGATCAGTGACGTATGTAGGATTGCGAATTGGGGGTGGCTTTGAGGGGAGTAAGAAGATATACTCCACAAGGAGGATTTGTGGCAAAAATAATATCTAGCAGGATTATTACATAAAACCTTTTGGTTTATGAAAATTTCCCGGATCATAACCAATGAAACACCATTTAGGAAAAAACACTCTTAATACACTCAACTGGGATTTGAACCCTGGCTTCCTCTTCGCCAGCAGAAGTGGATAGCTATGTTGCACAAAACCAAACACAGCTCCTTCGAGACTACCGGCCAAATGATGACTTGCGTGGATACAATAGAGCTACTGAAAAGGCAATTAAAATTGGAGATGCTTTTAAACATTACTTCAATACCAAATAACCCAAACATTGTTCAAACTTTCATAGGCCAACTACTAATAATGAAGCATAACTATTCAGTAGGTAATTATATTATTTTGTGATGGTTAAAACAATACTAATTAAGTTGAAATAAAGTTTTTTCACCGTTTTTCAAATATATCATTACTTAGAATATCCAATATGGTTCCTATCTCCGCCCACAGTTTCTTTATAATGTCTATGTTGCTATGGTTTCTTAGAAGAGGCATCCCAGATGGTCCTTCTTGCTTCAACGCATATTATTAGCATATCTATTTCCGTCGTAAGCACAAACACACAAGGACAAAACTATCACCTCTTGAGAACAAGGGAAATAAAATAACTCTCACGTCAATACAGCAAGCGTGCATGAAGAAGCAAATTTATTTGATCCGCGGTTGCACGTGTACAAGCTTGTACAAGCTCGCGCATCCAGTTCGCACTCAGTGTGACCAGCTCGGGCGCGCCACCATGGGTTTAGATGGATTTACTCGAATTTGGTTTCTTCGTTCTAGCTCGCGCACGCTCGCGCACGCTCGCGCATACAGTTTACTTGCGCTAGCTTGGATCCAAAGTGACCGCAGCCTTAAACTACTCTTAAATTTAAATTTAAATTTAAATTTAAACATACCTCATTGCAAATACCACTTTTTAGGGTTTTGGGGGTCTTGAGACGTCGATATCCATCAACGTTTTAGGTTAGATTTTCTTTTGTGGTCGCAATACTTTTACCTTGTGTGTTCAAAAAGTTAAAAAAATATTTATATTTACGTATTTCTTGAAAGTTATTGGTTTTATATAAATATGCTTCTTATAAAGTATATGTATCATAAAGAGACCTACATATTTGTAACGATAAGTAATTTCGTATCTCAAATAGCTTAGGAGATATTATTAAAAGATATAATTTATGCATCAGACCGGAGCACTTAAAGTAATTTTGCAAAAATATTGAGAGAAGCCATTTTGTTTGCAATATTTATAAATGCTTAGAAATGAAATTTAATCAAAATTTATAGAGCTGATTTTGAGAAAATCCTACTTTTTCTCTTTTTTCTCTTCAGTAAACTACCCTTAATTTTAGGGTTAAATATCCAATTCCAAAAATTTCTCGAGGCAACCACATGAAAACCCTAGATACCAAGTTTTAGCCCGATCGGTAAATAGTTCTAGCTCTAGTTGGAAGTACAGCTAGACAAATAGACGAAAAGTCAAAAACTACTTTTTTTGAATTCGGGGGGTCATGAAACTTCAAGATTCATCAAAATCTTGGGTTCAATTTTTTTGACGATCACAATACCTTTAATACCTGTAAGATAGCGATAAATTAATAACTACTGTTTCTTTAAACTTTAGTATTTAAATCAGATAAATAATAATAAATAATTAAGTTATAATTGTGTTTTGCAAAATATAAGTTCTGAATATAGTATTTTGAAATTTTCGAACAAAAAAATTGAATTATTGAAGCATAAAGTACGTTGTTATTAAAACTATTACTCACATCAATGGTTTTAATTAAAAATAATAATTTTACATTTTTTTGTTCAAATCGCTCAGCGTGCCTTTAAAAATAGTTCCACGTGCCACTCTTGGCACGTGCATCGTTAGTTGCCAACCCCTGACATAGACTTAAGATTTAATAAACGTAAGCTATAATAACGTCATCTCACACAGAAATAATGATAGTAAATAAATGGTACGACACAACCGAAAAAGTTTTATCTTATTTTGTATTAAAGATTGGGATTTTTTTTTTTAAAGTAGCTCAGTACCCGGCCTTTAAGTAAATTTTCCTTTTAAAAAAATCAACACATTATCCTGTTAATCACAATAAACACTTTCATATATAAATTTTAAACATCATTGAATTATTTAAAAAAAATCAAATTTTTCAAAAATTAGATATAAGTAAACTACTATAATATTTTTCAAAGAAAGACAAATTTATGAAATTATGTATGTTGTAAAAAAAATCAGAGACCTATTTTGTACCAAATCGCAAAATCAATTTTTTAAATTTCAAATAAAAAATCTTTGGCAAATTAACCTAAAACAAATTTATTTTTCAAAAAAAATAAACTATTTTATTTATCAGGTAAAACACTCCAAGTATAGATTTTAAACAAAATGGTTCTGAGCCATTTTAGAAAAGTTCGAAACTAAAAAAATCACTCACCATAAACTACCTACCCTAATTTGAGGGTTAGGGTCTAGTTAAAATTAAAATCTTCAGAGATTCAGACATTCATCTAAATATAAAGTTTGAACAAAATCCATAAACCCGTTTCAAATCTGTGGCTAAGGACAGATGATAGAAAGCTAGACAGACGGACGAAAAATTCATGTGGACAGACAGAATATTGTGAAATCCACTTGTTGGGTTTGGGAGCACATACAATTTAAAGATTCATCATAACATCAAGGTAAAACTATACACAATTACAATATTTTCTCTTTATAAGATAAATTAAAAATGCATTAATTACATAAGATAGAAAACTGTGCACCAAGTATTGAAACCAAGCGTAGCTAAGAGAGTTTCATAAGTGTAACATTTAAATCGTCATCGTAATATTAACTAATCTTCCGAAGAGAAAGCAGCCAAGGAAGCACAATGCGAAAATGTCAACCACCGGAAGTAGTGGTTTTTATCGATCTCGAATTTAACGGCGGATCAAGACGATGTTACAGAGATTAATTCTATCTGGTAAGAACACGAAATTTACGCCCCAAATCAATGTTCATTCAAATATATCCGGTGGTTACATAAATGGCTAGGCTGTTACTTTATGTACACTCCATTTAAGACAACATAGACCAATTGAAAACACTAAAATTGAATCACTTTCAACTAGAGAGCAAGAACAGATTAGATAGAAACTCAAGCATCAAACCACTAACAATTAGAGATGGGTTGAATTCTATATTTATTAAATCGGAATCTCGGCTCATAAAGTAGTCTTAAATTTTCTTTCGAATCTTGAATCCAAGTTAAGAGTTCTCGAATCTTTACAAATGTACAATTAAGTGAAAGTGAAACTTTTCAACATTGAATATTTAAAAAATGGCAACTAAATTTTAATAAAAGATTGTTTAAGGATTGGTACCACTAACAAATGCCATCTTATGTTTCTCATGTGTATAACTCCATAAACAACTGATATATTTTTATTTTTAGAAGTAAATTAATTATATTGATACAATTTTGTCCTTTTCTGTGATTTTGTTATCCTCCCAAACTACACAAGTCTATCTAATTCTTTTAACCACTTGCTTCAAACTTATTTCAAGTCAAGGTCTTCATAAATTGTATTTGAGGTAATCTTTTTTGATTTTTACTCATTTTAAATACCACACGATTAGAGGGATTCAAGCGTCCTGTCTCTACCAAACATATATAGGTGTAATTTAATGGGGTTTTACGGTGAAAGTTATCATAAATATTGGCCACGAAGAGTAAGGTGTGAGTCTCACATTACACCGATTACTGGGGTGTTGAGGTTCGAGTTCCGGCCGAGTACTCGCGGTGAGTAGTGCTAGTATCCCAGTTCTAGTTTGTTGCGACAGTCCAATTTTAATATGAAGACTATTTTTTTAAACACAAATATAATTTTTTTTGTCCCAAAATAACATCTTAATATTTTATTAGTGTTACTTTTTTATAACTATTGATATCTATCAAAAGTGGTAGCTGCAAATAAAATGACTTTATGTGTGACTATGCGAAATAAGAATTAGCGACTTTTATAGCTGTCCTATGAAGCCTGGACTCTAGCACTTACTTCAATGGACCATCCGAATTGTTGTCCCAGGAAAACACACATCAAATAGCTCTGGCGTTGAAATATTTGACATAAAAATAAGGTTATTAAAGCCTACATTACCATAAATAGACTAACTCAATTTTAGATAAATACATATTTTAAAGTAACTATTAAATCAAATAATATTTATTAACTTCATCTGTAGAAAAAAATAATCATATTTTAAGTAAATATTCACCAAATTTCAGTCTCAAACATATCAGATCTCTCCTACAGAGCAACATTAATGTTTTGAGCGATTGAGGTACCCGTGAAGGTGGGCACGAGGACAAAGGTTTCAGTCTCGTTTAGTCTGTTTTGTTGGTGACAGGGGGCTCGGTGCTAAAATTAAAAAAAAAAAAAAAAAAAAAANNNNAAAAAAAAAAAAAAATGGTTTCCCACTTTCCCTCAACGCAAATGTAGGCACACATTGCTCATTACTACATCGTGTGGAGTATGCGGGTATCCCGCCCAGATAGTAAGTCATGCACGTTATTTTATTTATTGAAAATAACATTATATACTGTGAAGTATGAGAGTAAATGTTTTTATCGAAGCAGACTATACATATTGTTACCCATCGAATTGACAAGATGCCGAAAAAAATCCACCGCAATGAAAGGGGAAAGTGATCGAGATGTCTCAACCATCATCTCCATACCTAAATCTATTATCTCTTTCCCACGGTTTGTAACAGCACGATATAATACTGTTGTGGAAGGCAGAGCTGTTTCGAATTACATTAATTTAACGTATCGTTATAAATTATCAGCTGAGGTGCTTAGCGATGGTGAATTTAGCCTACTAATGAGTGTTTTTACAAACAGTTAGTGCCAAAGGGATCATTATGAACTGCCACCGTACTTTTAATGAACAAATAACAGGAAGAGTTTTTCACTTCACATTATCTTATTACCCGTCCGGGATATCCGCATTTAGCTACCCCGATAGTGTATAGAGTAAAAGGTAATACATAGAGGAAATGTAAGTCACATTCACTTGGAGGAATGGGGGGAAACTACCATCAGTACATCTGGCTGGGATTCGAACTCCAAACTCTTTTATGAACACAGATCACTAAAGCAGTTTTACAACATTTTTTTGCATCAGGTTTAAATCCTGACTAAGAGTTTCAAGAGAAGGTACAAGTATATTTTATAGTACTATACTTCAAAGGTTTTATGCATTATAAAATAAAGGAGGTTTTTAAACGAAATGACCCTGATAAAACTAGTTTCTATGCATTTATGTTACAAAATCAACTAAACCATGACATTCCGATGATTGGTCTTGGTAACTAACAGTTTTATTAATAGAACAATACTAGTAATTTCACCGGTAGTCTAATTAATCTGTGACGGGGAGGTCTGTGTTTAAGTTATGTTCGGGTGTAACGAGGTAGTTTTCCCTCATGTTTTTCTACCACCCCTACAGGGGTATATGGACACATTTTGTCTAAATATGTAGCCACCCTATCACTACTCTACAAGTGTAAATATGTAGCCACCCTATCACTACTCTACAAGTGTAAATATGTAGCCACCCTATCACTACCCTACAAGTGCAAATATGAGGCTAGTCCGAACGGGTAGTAAAATGCTGTGCTTAGCAAACTAAATGTTTTGTTACTTTAAATAATTATGGTTCGCGTCAAGACATCACACTCACAATAGGCAGGGTTGTCTATGAGATCAGGGTTCAAATCATGGTCGGATGTGTTAAGGGTGGTTTTTATAAAAAAAAATTCCCAATATCCCTCCAAATAAATGCGGCCCATTTGATCAAATATATGAATAGCATTAACAGGTAATATGCGATGCAACAAAAAAAGTTCCTAAAGCACTAAAATCTTTACATGTTGTATTAAAAAAAACATTACACATTTTATTGTTGGCCCTTTTTTCATGCCGTTTAATGTAAAATATCACACGTTTGAGAGTAATTAAAATGTCGATAAACATAGATTGAGCATTTCTCTCACAAATAAAGTAATTTTTAATGGGGCTATGACAAAAAATGTAAATAGATGAGGATTTTGAGTGATTTTGAAGCTTCAGAACTGCAATTCTCAAAAAGATACCGCAGTATGAGGATATGCTCCTTATAGTAGGTGATGCCCTTAAATAATAAGTGAAGCGTGAACCTGGGAGCAAGGTTATCTTGGACAAATTTGAGTTGATGAGCATTGACAGACACTTTTTATGAAAGGTATCAAGCTCCATTCCTGTTTCCAGGTGTCAATCTTTATTCAGTCATCGCATATTGAATAGAGACTTTTGTTTATAAACTATAAACGATTAAACTCTGAAACAAAAGGTACATCACAAACACACACAAATGGCTCAGCTATTAACAGAACGGGATCCTATCAAACTGGTTTAAATAACGGTTTTATCTCACTATAAAACGAATTATATGAAAATCGTGCTCCATCCGAATAGACAAGGATATATATATATTTTTTTTCTACGGAGTTAAACGAGAAGGGAGGACCAAAGTTATTTATCGAATTGACGAACGTGTTGTAAATGTGTTTCCCTTTCACCCCTCCTTCACCTACCCGTTCCCAAGCGGGTGCTTTGCCCGAGTGCAATGTAGTGCAATCGGCCCCAAATAGGCTGATGGGTCGGATGACGAAGGGGGGGGGAGAATCAGCGACAAATCCGCCACTACCACCCCCACAAATACACATGCGAGGTGTAATGGAGTGATTGACAGGCAAAACTAGTCGCGCATCAAGTCAATTATCCAAGTGTTGATTAACAGCTCACACAACAAGCTAGGATTGTACAACAGTTTTAACAGTTTGATGAAGCCCGGTACAATTGTTACGTGCAAACACACACACACACATACGCGCGCGCGGGAGAGGACAGTTTATCGTGTGATACATAGATCAAGTGAGCAGTCATTGTATTCCACACGCAAAACCGAGCCATCCCCGCCACCAACAAAACGTTTAACGGGGAATTATCTCATCAGAATGGAATCTGTTTAGAATAAACTTGTTTTTTTTTTATTCCAGGTCACAGTGCTGTTTTAGTTGCATTCAGGGTGACCTGGTGGTCTAGGGGTAAGGTGTCAGACTTCTATACTGGCAGCCGGGGTTCGATCTTCGGTCCCGGCACAGATTTATCTGATTACCAAACCCTTCCTTCCCCTCTGACAAGACTTCTTGTGAATGTGAGGAATGCCAGGCCTCCACCGTGGTTCGGATTCCACGTTAAACTGTAGGTCCTTCATTTCATCTCACAATCACCCTACCATTACACATTAGCGTGTGTGCGTATAACCCGAACGGGTAGTAAGAGCGCACCCGTTCAAGATTCAAGCTAAGGTGCGATACGGGTACAATGCCTTAGAAAATCCAGCCAACTCTGCGAATAATCAAATAGTAACTACCTGAACCAATGGACACGTGGGCAAAGGCGTCAATGTTGTCTAATATGTTCGGGGTGTGATGGGGTGGTCCGGGTTTGAGCCTCAACTGTGTGTACTGAGGTGATTTTTGCTAAATGGTCTCCCTTATTTCCTCCACGGCTATGTGGACATATTATGGTCTCTATATTTCACTTTCTTCATCCCTATCCTCTAGGTGTAAATATATGGTAAGATAGAACGGGTATTAAGACGCGATTAGAACATAAAAATAAATTAAAACAAAGTATATTTTATATAATAGCCTACTTTATTTCCATTTAGGATAAATCTCAGAGCATCTGTGTAAGGCAATTACGAAAGACAACAATCATAAGGACATACTTTAAATCATCATTCATCAACATAAATAGTTGATAGTTCTAATATTCGGGGTGTGGAGATCCTCCACGGAGATAAGTCCGATAACAATAGCCTAGTTCCTCCACTTTTACAAGATGGAAGGAGGGGGGGGGGTCAAGGGTTAACCCCCCTCCATTGCACTAGGTCCGCGGGAACAGAAGGAGCTTCGTCTAGGAAATTACAAAAATTAAATATAAGAACAAAATTCACTAACACATGAAAGTTTATGAAGTTAGGTTGGGTAAGAACCATAATATATGTGGAAGGTTTGAGAACAAGGTTTGTAGGCTACTATGCTGTTGTTGCAATCGGAATAGTTATAATCTATATTATTATTATTATTATTATTATTATTATTATTAGCACCGCATCTTACTACCCGTTCGGGTTATACGCACTTACGCTAATGTGTAATGGTAGGGTGATTGCGAGATGAAATGAAGGACCTACAGCTTAACGTGGAATCCGAACCACGCTGGAGGCCTGGCACTCCCCACATTCACAAGATGTTTTGTCAGAGGTGAAGGAAGGGTTTGGTAATCAGATAAATCTTTGCCGGGACCGAGGATTGAACCCCGGCCGCCAGCACAGAAGTCTGACACCTTACCCCTAGACCGCCAGGTCACCTACATATACCTTAAGTGACCTAGTTAATTTTTCATAGTGACTTATGTATGGTATGGTTTTGTAGACTATTCCATTCAAAATTCTGTAAAAAAAAATCAGTTATTGAACTACATAGTTGACTCTTACATAATTTTTTTCAGAATTTTTTTCCTCTATTTAAAATTTAACATTTAAAATGCATGTTTCTGACTTACGGTATGGTTTCACATGCACTATCACATAGAATTAATTCAGGGGAATTGTATTTAATACACGATTCGGTGGTCGCACTGTTTAAGGCGCTACTCTAGCAATAGACTCGACTGATGATGACTTGAAGATCGTGGTTTGATCCCGTCTTGGTGTACTGAGGAAGGTTTATCTTAAACGGTTTCCCAATCTTTCTCCACGAAAATGCTCATACATTTATTATAAATTAAGCCTCCCTAAACCCTCACCTATAAGCGTGATTAGTGTATAGGTGTATAACCCAAATGGGTAGTAAAACGTAGTGTTATGGAAAAAAATAATTATACTGGCAAGAGTATTTAAGTTTGTCCAAAAATCTGCAGATACCGCCAATATAAGGATATAACGTTTAAAAAATAGACGTTTTAAATATATGTCACTCAACGGTCCAATTACGTGGTATTTTTAGTCTTCAAACAGTTCCACAAAAGAACCATTATTATTATTATTAGCACCGCGTCTTACTACCCGTTCGGGTTATACGCACTTACGCTAATGTGTAAAGGTAGGGTGATTGATGAGATGAAATGGAGGACCTACAGTTTAACGTGCACCACGGTGGAGGCCTGGCATTACCCACATTCACAAGATGTCTTGTCAGAGGTGAAGGAAGGGTTTGGTAATCGGATAAATCCGTGCCGGGACTGGGGATTGAACCCCGGACTCCCAACACAGAAGTACGACACCTTACCCCTAGACCACCAGGTCACCCACAAAAGAACCAACAAGGCAAGCATATGGTGGGTTGACTTTACTGGTTTTGACTGATAATATCGGATCATTCAAGTAGGGAATAATAGAAAAGCATGTAATTAGTTATATTATCAGTACAAACCTATCCAAACTGATCTTATCAGATGACGTGAGGGAGAGGGGTGGGCATCTTTAAATATATGCTTTTAAATTAATTTGAACCGGATTATTCCAGTATATTCCGGCACGAACCAGTAGAGGACCAGTACTTATGGATTGTAGCACAGTGGCTTGAGCAGATAGATATTGTAAATATTGTGACATTAGCCCTCTATTACTGTTTTATTAGTTGAAGAAATGTCTCGGAAACAAAACGTCAAACCAAATTTCCGATACCATTTCGCTCAAGTATCACCCCACGTGGTCCTTTGTACACCCTGCATATTGGATTAGGCCTCAGATGAATCGACTCTAGGGTTTTTATATAGCCAGTTCCAGCTTTGAGCAGCGAAACAATTAAAAAAAAAATGATGTCATGATGTTTAACTAAAAGCACATCAGCAAGAGCTTTTCTCATAGCTTGAGGATGCACTAAACATTTAAGTGCAAACAGATGATGCCCGCCCGGGACCACATAACATTTTTAGACCATTCATTTTAACAACTGTATCCTCAGTGGAGAGATACTCGCAGCCATGGTCACATAGTATGAGGCGTCAGAACCACCAGAGTTAAGCGGGTAGGTTAGGAATCATATCTCTGCTGGGTGTACCGATATTGTATTCCTTATTGTTTTATATCCTCCCTCCACGCGAATGCTGGGTACGCTTTCTCTTTCAGGGTGAAACTTACTACACGTGATTTACCACTGTGAATTTTCCGTCCCCTTGAGACGTCAGTGCGAGTGAATTTACTCGAAAACTACTCTTTGACCCAATTCCTTAAATTAAATAAATTAATAGCCATGGTATTAACCTTATTAATTAAAAAATCTCACCGATGGACACGTGGATACATTTTTTCAGTCTGTGGTATGGTTTGCTGGTGATGTGATGTTGGGGCTCAAATCCCAATCGGATGTTCTTAAGGGTTTTTTCTCTTAATGGTTTTCCTCTTTCCCTTCGGTACATTTCCACCGTTTCCACTAAATTCTACCTCCCGCATCCCTATGCCATTAGCGATTATTATAGAATATCCCAGACAGGTAGCAAAACGTGGAGCACGGAAAAAAAAAATCTCGTAGGGCAACATTTTATATAGATACTTTATTTATGGAGATTAGTTTATCAAGATTTTTGATTCAAGTATATTTGCGCTAGTGGCAAAATTTTACGCTAGCATAATATTAATGCATATTTTTTTTTAGCACCGCGTCTTACTACCCGTTTAGGCTATACGCCTATGTACTAATTATGCTAAGGGCTTAAGGACTAGGCAGGTTGAATTGAAAAGGAGTACACCCACATTTGCGTGGAGAGTGTGGGAAATGATTTAGAGAAAACCATAATCAGTACACCCGACTGGAATTGAACCACGATCTTCCCGCCATAAGCAGTATAGGGTATTGCGATAGTAACGCATTAGACCATTTGGCCACCGAAGGGGGCAATGCAAAGGAGTTATTATTGTAATTTGTTTAGTATTCATTGTTTGATTTATTTTACTTTTAAATATTCATAGCTTACACAGTAGAATTTTATTTGGGAACTTTATTAAACTAATAATTTTAACTATTTTACTTTTGATCAGAAATGAAATATATTTAAAAACAGTCAAGTAAATAAAAGCATGTATCAGTGTAGATAATATAGATAGGCCAGGAGCTAATTAATTTAGTTTAATAGTTTTTAAACTCATTTCCAAAAGAGATGATGATTTAAAACGAAATATCAATATATAAATTTAACTCTAGTTACTGTACACTTAAAAAAAATCGGAAAAAGCTATTCCTTAACTATAAAACAATATCGTTGGTTGATTAAAATTTATGGCTAGTCAAACCGCAGTGAAAAGAAGCGAAATTACTTTATGGTTCTATTCTGGCACTTGTCTCAAGAATAACAATACCCATGTGATCGCTAGATAATAGTGATAAGATTACTGCAGTTGATTACAGGACTACACAAGGAGTAATACAATTAATGGGTTAGCGCGGGATTCCATTCATAGTTAATAAAATATCTATTCGTTAGAATGAACAATGAGAAAACACACATATCTAGTTTAAAATTATAATAACAGTCAACACCTTGTTGAATCAGCGGTTTAATCTGGACCTACACCTAGTAAATGTAAAAAAAAAAAGAAGTGCAGCTTTACATTCCAAACGGTTGCTTTTTCATCTGCAACAATTCTTTCCAGATGAAGTCACTAAGCGTTTTATCTCGGTATGTATAATTCATTAATGAAGTGAAATGTAATTAGCAAGTGATGGGTGAGGTATGCCTCAGGAAGGTCCTAGGCCGCAAGGTAAATAAAGAGTGAGGGGGGGGAGCGAGACACCGTTTCTTTTCATCAGCAGCCGAGAGGAAACATCCGCTCCAAATGCTCGGAAGAGATAACAGATTCAGCCCATTAATGCTGCGAGAAGCTTAAAATCAGAAAGGAAAAAAATAGCTTTTTTTATTTTTGTCTTTTTACTAAAATAAATTAACACACTGGTTATTAACGTCTTAATCTATCCGCATTGGTGGCTACGTGGTCTAAAGCGTCAAGATCACAAATTACTGGATCACCAGTATTCGTTAGGGAAGAGGTTTTTACATGATTATCACTGTGGTTTTCCTGTTCTCTCTCCATGCCAATTCGGATGCACTTCCCCTAAGCTACGCTAATTTCTATCCCTGAGATAAAGTTGCTAATAACGCCTGTGTTGAACGTAATTGTAGTCAAAATAACAGCAACCAACCTGATATAGTCTACATTGTGAGATGGCTTTCCTTCATTTCTTCAGACAATTGTTAGTGCATTTTATTTTATTTACCACCTGACACTTCATAATTGTAGGTAGAACGTCCGACTACCGAGTTGAGGGTCCCGAATTCGTTTCCTAGCATGGCAGACAAAATTGTGTTTTAGTGAGTAATTGATGGAAGCACGACTGGATGTTGTGTTTGCTATAAAGATAAAAAAATAATTAAGTCGTTATTAAATACTAAATTGATTGGGGAAAATTTAGGTGTTCTGTCTTTCGACAGTTTCGGTGCCTGATCCGAATTGAGTTTTCCGGCATTTCTACATATGCTTACTTTTTTTCCGGATACAGAAACTTCATCTTATTTTATTGTTTGAATTCATCAACCTGCTATATTTGTGGTCTTCCTGGTCCTTTTTCCCTTCCACTTTGCCTGTCTTAATTTTGCTCAATAATCCATTTCCTCTAATAATATGATCCATCCAGATGGTCCTATTACGTTTAATGTGGTAATATAAGGAGCGCGATAGAATGCCAATGGTTTTGCAGTTTTTTGATAAAAACTTTTTTTTTCAAAATAAATAAAATATTATTGCTTCAATACAAACATACGTAGAGTTTAATTTTCTCTACATGGTGAACCACAAATTTCTTGAATATCTGTCAAGAGTGTCCTGGAATTTAATGACAACTTTATACCCTTCATCTAAAAAGTGTTTCATCTAATGCCACTATGCTTATGACAGATATTAAAGAACCGTTGATATCAACATGTAAAGAAAATTAAACTTTTTTTATACTGAAGCAATATTTTATTTATTTTGTCAAAAAAAATTATTTAGCTATAAAAACTGCAAAAAAACGCTTGCCTTTTCTTGCGTTTTCTACATCCCCACCTTAATCACCGACAAAATGGTTGTATTTTGATTTACACTTCTTCATCCCAATATTCAGTAATTGTATTAGGCCATTTACAAACTTTTATTCTTCTTATAGATCAAAATATAACAGATAAAATAAGTTTGTTTTATTTCAAACTGCTTGAAAAAGTTTTTGTTTTATTTTAAGCTAGTTAATGTAACTTCTTTGCAAGGGGAATCTGTGAAGTAACTTTGTTATTTTTAGTATATATAACAAACCACAGGGAATAGTAACACATTCTTAAATTATGTTGAAGTATTAATTCTTCATAGGATTAAATTGTGATTCAAAATGCAAAAGTAGGCTAAGTCACTATGTCAACATAGATATATAATTTGAATATATTTTAAAATCAAACATTTCATATGAAAATTAAGTCATAAACTTCTCTATACACTCTATACACTGTTAAAAAAGAGAAAGAAATATCACAGCATAAATAATTGTCTGTTAAGGGGTTGTAATTAAATCCAATCAAAAAGTATTATAGCACTTTTTTACCCCATTAGCTCCATTTACACATTTTGCCCTTTTTGCACTTTGTACACTTTTTTTACACATTTTACCTAAAGAAATAACATTTCCATCCTTTTTTATTTGCTGCCATATTAATCCTTTCCATCTCGTTTACGCTTTTTACCATTTTTTCTCACAACTCATTTTGGCCCTTTTACAGCTTTTTAGTATTTCTACTCTTTTTGGCCCTTTTACAGTTTTTATTATGTCTACTTTTTATTTCTTTAACTAGTTGTAGACTTTATACCCTTTTTATTCTTTTATGACCAGCCTTTTGCTTTTTTTACACTATTTGCTCAATTTGTGTAATTTTTGACATTTGAGTCAGTTTTGGATAATTTTACAATATTTGCCCCTTTTTATTAGATTTACTTTTACAATTTTTGACCTTTTCACCCTTTTTGAATTGCTTACCCGGCTTAATCCATAAGGTATATTTAGGAGTAAAAAAGCTAGAAATGGTATAGATGGTATAAAGGGTAAAAACGGTATAAAGTTAAAAAATTGTATTAAGGGTGTAAGGTAAAAAGGGTATAAAGTGTAAAATGGGTAAAAAGGTTAAAATGGGTGAAAAGGTTAAAATGGGTGAAAAGGTTAAAATGGGTGAAAAGAGTAAAAAGGGTGAAAAGAGTAAAAAGGGTAAAAATAGTAAAAAAGGTAAAAAGAGTAAAAGACTTACAGATAGAAAAAATATTAATACATAAAAGCTATTTTTTAAGATTAAATTAGAACATTTAACAAATTAAAATTATAATGGCAACATGAGAAGAAGAATTTGTTGTAGATACCAAACTCTTCTTGTTTACGCTTCATGGCAATCAAACTTCCATGACTACCTAACTACCTTACAAACTGTATGAAATGTAGTAGTAAATATTCTCGTTGCGTTAATATTTATTCATTTTTTCGGTTTTTAATTAATTAAAAAATTTCTAGTAAAATTTTCAAATTTCTGGCTTCGAGGTGCACATGTTCGGGCATATGAGCTATTAAAATTTTAAATTTCAGACATATGCGTGAGGTAGATATCGTGCCACGCTCATGCTAGACACAAAAACTCTTCATTTTATTAATACATATTGTTTGGAAAATATAAAATGTTTAAAACAAATTCGTCAAAAGGTGTATCAATTAACTTTTAAACTTACCACAACACTTAGTCTTGTTTCAAAAATACTTAGTTTTATTTAATTTTTAATTCATTTTTGTAATCGTATCAGCTTTCATAGGACTTGTGCATTTAGACAAGTGTTTTTCAAATTTTTTTAATACTCCTTCACCCATAGATCTCAAGTGCTCCAAGGGACTAGCTATGGTTAATACAATGATCAGTTAAAGCTATCTTCCATAGCGGTACTATATTGTTTTCAACTAACTACCTATCTTAATAAGGACGTGTGTTACTTTGATTAAAAGACTTAGAGTTTGGTTAAATATATTTTTACATGTCAGTGCTATAACCGTTATAAGTATATTTTGAGCTTAGTATAACTATTACAGCCTTCTCTGGTGACTTAGGTAAAATCTATTGCTAGTTTGGGAGCAGAAAGAGAGAGGAAGCTTTCAATGATAACACAAAATTCATATTTAAAGGAAAATACAAAACAAATGAGACCCTTAGGATTATTTCTAAGGACACAGTTTTTTATATTAGTTTTAAATCAGGTCAATGTGGATGAAAGTAAAATATGTAGTAATTATTACTCTTAAATAAATTACCGTATGCCACTAGGGGTACACGTACCTCAGGCTGAAAACCCCTAAGATACAGCAAGAAAACAGAATGTGGAGAATTTTGAAGAACTGCCACAAAACTAGTCTGGATATAGGAGAAAACCAAATGTAAATTCGGTCAGGATCGCACCCAGACCCTCTGTATATTAGGCCGGCGTGATATATATCCGCTTATCTCAAAACCAATGACCATGAAGTCGTCAGGCAAGAAAATATGTGATTCTCCGAAAAAGATGTGATAAATAATTCAGCTTGCGTGTTGAAAGAAATCAATAAATTGCGCTAACAGAACAACACGCAGACACGATAAAAATAAAAGATAACAATATTTTCCCCGTCTATTGACTTAATAGAGGGATTTAAAAAAAGGTTAACTGGCCGCAAAGCAATTTTAGAAGGTGCAACATATTTTTAACGATCCGTTTGCTTGGGAACCAATTATTATACTTATTAACTTAGTCTAAATTATAATAATATTAATAATATGCATTCTGTACAAAGTTTTCGTCGAAGCTAGAAGTTGTCCAATAGAAAAATTATATAAATAATCGTAGGTTTGTATACTGTATTTCCCACGTTATTCTTCGCTTTGATACCTCTTTTACTGGAATCTCAGAATTTTTTTCTTCGCGTCTTGGTATCCGTACGGACTACTAAAATAATTTAATTGATAACACAGGTAGTATGACTTTAAGATAGTTAGTAGCAACCACAAAAAAATGTTGATAGGGATGAAAAATGTATATTTAGAGCAAATTTACCCATATTGGCGTGGATTTAGAGCTAAAAACAACTTAGGGGAAAACTACTTCAATATCCCTGATTGGGATTCGAACCCCGACCACTACGCAATCGGCAAACTAGATAAGATGAGCTTGATGCTTAGACCACGTCCCCAAACGATATGAGTTGACGCTATTAATAGAAGTTAGAAATATAATTCTTTCTCAACATAAAAAACTAAATCTTTATGAATCGGGTCGAGATTGAACATCGGCCTCGCACACACATACCTGCATCGTGCATCCGTGCAACGAAAAAATCCGGGAGCTAGGGATCAACGGATGAATTTCCAGATATTTAATAGCCCCACTCTCATCACATTGTTGTTCCACATGCTTTATCGAGACGATTGAATTGTGTCTACTCTAAATGAGCTCCATTCACACTTTTCTCAAACAAACATAAGATAATATAAAATCTGCATTGTATCCACTAGAATTATCTGCATCATACCCACCAAAATCCTGCAGTGTATCCACTAGAATTATCTGCATAATACTCACCAAAATCCTGCATTGTATCCACTATGAACAGGCTCCATCCAGTGGTTTCTCAAATAAACAAATGTAGTAAAAAGATTGTTTTTTATTTACTTTAATTATCTGCATTATACCCACAAAATTCTGCATTGTAGCCACTCGGAATGGACTCCATTCATGCATTTCTCAAATACACAAATGTAGTAAAAATTCTGTTTTGTATTCACTATAATTATCTGAATCATATCCACAAAATTAAGCACGATATCCACTCGGAATGGACTGCGTTTAGACATGTATCAAATAATTAGCTTTATTAAAAAGTTTTAATGGTATGTCTGACCATACGTCATAATTTTATTTCTTAAGTCTAATAAACTATTTACGAAATCTTAAAGGTCGACTATACTTCATCATACGTCTGCTAGAAGGTAACAGATTTATTTTAAATTATTAGTCCACCACACTACTAACAGATGGCCGTCAAAATATTATTATTAGCACCGCATCTTACTACCCGTTCTGGTTATACGCACTTACGCCAATTTGTAATGGTAAGGTGATTTGTGAGATGAAATGGAGGACCTATAGTTTAACGTGGAATGCGAACCACGGTAGAGACCAGGCATTCCTCACATTCCCAAGCTATGATTAATACAAGTCTTGTTCGAGTTGAAAGAAGGGTTTGGCAATCAGTTAAATCTGTGCCGGGACTGGGGATTGAACCCCGGACACCAGCACAAAAGTCTGACACCTTACCCATACCCCACTAGGGCACCCCAGTCGAAATAAAAAAAAAGACAATCAATTCAATATTGTGGACTTTAAATTTATAATACAAATTAGTAATGATATCTTAGTTAATTAAAATTTATATAATACAGTATGTAGACATTTTTGTTTTATTAATGGGTATGAAACCGTTACTGGACTGATTTTATTTCAACATTTGTAATACACATGAACTATTAAAATGTATTTCAGGGTTTTAATGGAAAAATAAGATTTTATGTTGGTAATCCTAGCTATATTTACCAATTTGTCTTAATATTCGGGGCTAGCATGCGCCGAAGGCGAAATTTTTTTTTTTCCTCTGAGAAATGATATATTTAGTTTTCTAGCACCTAAACACACACAAGATAGGCCTATTTACGATTATAACAAAACAAATATTGCAAAAAATATATATAAATCATAAAAAAACATCAACTTCGTAAGAAATATCACTGCGCGCGATAGCATTTTTTTGATGCCCAATAGTTAAAATGTTTTAAAATTAAACAAACCCACTAACCTTTCATGTGTGAATAAATCAAAATTTCGATTAAATATTCTTAAAATAATTTTAATAAAAGGAATTTAAGAGCCGAGCCTAATAGAATAGGACTTTGGACTTCGCTGCAATTTGGTGAATTTTCAAAAGTTTTTTTTTTACGATTTAAAATTTCCCCCCATGATTTGTTTTGTTATAATCGTAAATTTGCTTATGTTGTGTGTAAAAGTGCTAAAAACCATACATTTATCACAAGGTGACTAGAAAAAAAAATTCCACCCTCGGCAAATACTAGGGCCAAGTATTCTAGCAAATCTAAGTTGGATTTCTTAAATTGTCTAATCAATAATATTTTCATAATGAATTAATATATACAACAAAATATGATGAATCTAATGATGAAAATAAATGATTGTAAATTTTCTAATAATAAAAAAGTACATAACACTCAGCAGAAGTCACAGGATAAACATTTGGCCATATTGCGTGGCGTTGCCTGAAAAGCATCGATCTTAAACGTGAATCATTTTCCATACACATTTCCTATCTAGTTTGAAAACTAATTAATTCTTGCAGATGAGTAATTATTACCATATATACTTGAATAAAGATATTCTGAACATATTCTAGTGAAATCATATGGAGTTAACCATCGATATCAACTGGGAACCTTCCAAATTAAGATAATGAAATGGCATTGAAGATATTTTAGCATGCAATGATACACAACCTTCATTTTGACGTGCAAATAATATTATTAACTACATCCACATTACAAAAACTAACAATCCATGCGTTACTAGGTCGGAGAATAAGGGTAGGTCCTGATATCGCTAAAATAAACGAGGCACTATTTCATATTTTTTAGGAGAAGGAATGGTGTGTAATGTTCATGAATGCGGTATTTTAGGGCAATATATTTTTGGAAACACGAAAAAGCTATTTTGCTAGTACTTGAGGTAAATTATTCATACTTATTACTAACCAGTAACATTTTTAGTAAGAATTAAAAATTAGTAATCGTTCAATTTAAATGTATTTGTTTATATTCTTTACTAAAACTGTTGGTGAATTAATTCTTTTTTTAAAGGTTCTACTCCATATTTTTGGAATATAGCTTTGAAGTCCTTCCTAATTAAAAAGGTAGTTGATAAGTGAGATCCAATAGCTATAGACCTATTTCTAATATATCATCTGTCCTAAGAATAATGGAAAAAGTTGGTGGGAAGAACAGTTTATAACATTCAAACATATTTCTTTGCGGCCAACATTTTTATTAAACTATATTATTTGTGTTATTTTAAAGAAAATAATAATATATTATATCAAAAGTTACAACTGCAAATAACATGACTTGATGTATGAATATATTAAAATCTTTTTTGTAACTTTAGTAACTAAGAGACACAAAGCTACAGGTAGAGTATATTTTCAACCTGATCCTGATATATTTTTTGTTTAAAAATAGTTTCTCGTATAAAAATCATACTATAATTATCTAAATCGAATTAAATTTTTCATATTTGGACAGTAAGGGCTCAGGATTAGGTCAAGCACACTTATTGTATGTATTGATTTTGTAGACAAAATATAAAATGCTTTAGACCAAAATACTTACTCTGCAGCTCTTTTCATATATTAAAAATAAGCCTTTGTCCGAGTAAACCAAGAAGTATTGATATTAAAACTGTTTAATATCGATATCAGAGAGAAGCTACTAGATCTGTTACAGGCTTATTATCTATGTCAATAATATTTTTTTTAATTTTGTATATTTTAATGACAATGTTAAATATTTTAAATTACACAAGAAATGGCAGGGAGTGATAAACATATCAACTTTCTTTTCCCTCTCTCCCCATCTTACCACTTGTCCAAGCTATTCATGTGTATTCACACACATGGTGTAGAGATGATGAAGGTAGAACTTAGTATACATGTACCCACATTTTAGTGGTGGTAGAGTGAAACAATTTAGGAAAAAAACATGCTGGTTTCTCACTAAACCCTCTAAAAATTCAAACTATGACCTCTCCATCACTGGAAAACCAGACAGTATGAGCTTGACGCCGAGTCCACAGGCCCACCGATGCGAGTCTATCCACCTTGTAGAGCTCGATGCGTCTGTATTCCTGCTAAGCTTGAAACATTGATACAACAAAAGCAAGTGAACCATATATGTACTAATTACAGAATGAAATCATTTTTCACTTAAAACATTAAGAGCCTGACACATACTAGTGATAAATGACTTATATGAAGTCATAATCGACCTCCACAAAGTTAATATATTAAAAAAAGGGCTAGAAATACGCTGTATAAAAATTTAAATTTCAAAGTGATAACAAAGGAGTAACACAGTAGTCGACTAAAATACATTTTTTATGAAATTTCGGAATGTTTGATTTTGTTATTCGCATTCTAAAGGAGAAAATATACATTCTACCATCGATGTAAAAACCGTGCAACAACCAACACAGTGATATAGATAATTTTTTTTTAAAAAAGAATGAGTGTAAACCTGGACACATAAGTATACTACTTATATTTATTATATATATATATATATATATATATATATATATAATTTTAAACGTATTATGCAGGGTGTAGATGAATACATGTTACAATCTTCTAGGGTGCATACGTAGGGAGTCCAAAGTAGACCAACTTTTAATAAAGAACTCCTGTCCAGAAACGCACCATTTGCGCGTTATAGACTAGAACTATTTAAACATAATCAAATGATAACGCATTGCATTTGCCACGTCATGGTCATATGAGGTGACTCCACCAATGTAATGACCACTGTTAATATCAAATGTTTTACTAAGACACCATAATCTCTCTTAACGTTCAGTCGCAGTAGATCATGAATGGGTATAGTTTTATCGACTACGCTAACATGGCGTTAATGTAGGGCTAGGCTCGTTGTAATGGTAGGGCTATTCACCGGCTTTATGTAGACCGTTTTCCAAATCGTTCAACACCTTATAAGTGTTTGCCAGAGTTTTTCAACGATTGCAGCAAACAGGAATGTTCAGAGACAACGGGGTGGACTGCGGGTCTCGGAGGAAACGCGGTACTGCAGAACTTTAAGAAGAAGTGCTTCACAGTGTTGAACATAACCCAACCATTAGCATCCGAACCATTAGACGTGACATGGGTGTTAATCATATGAGCGTCTGGCAGGTTCTGTATGAACAACAACTCCACCCCTACCATCCGCAGTGTGTTCAAGCAATGATTTCAGACGATTTTTCACGACAAGTTTACTTTTCTCGCTGGCTTGTGCAACGTTACATGTTGCAAGTTGATTTTCCTTATTTTGTTTTGTTTTGCTTTGTTTACTGATGAAACTTACTTCAGCAGGGAAGGCCTTTTCAACTCCAGAAACAGCCATGTTTCGTACGAAGAAAACCCTCACTTCAATCGCTCCACTAGATTCCAACAGAAGTTCAGCATCAACGTGTGGGCTGTTACTATCGATGGTAATTTAATTGGTCCGTAGCTTCTTCCACCCCGTTTGTTCGATATTCCTACAGGAAGTATTGCCGGTATTGTTGGAAGACGTACTGTTACGAATTCATCAGCAGATGAGGCTGCAACAAGATGGTGCGCCACCACAGTTTTCCCTCGCCGTTCGAGACTACATCAGCCAGATATTTGAGGACAGATGGTTTGGTCGAGGGGGACCAGCATAGAATGTCCTCCACGCTCCTCGGACTTAACTTCGCTACACTTTTTCCTGTGCGACCACATGAAAAGCCTGGTTTACGAAACCCCGGTCGAAACTGAGTAAGATCTGCTAGCATACATTCTCGCCGCAGGTCAATAAATCCAAATTATGCCTGACATTATTGAAAGAGTGTACCAGAACATGCTTCCCAGGTGCAATGTTTGCATCGCAATTGGTGGACGTTATTTTGAGCAATTATTATTGTAACCATCTGCTTTGGCCATGCTAAACATTTTTTTATATATAATGTAAGCCAATGAAGTATTATGAGAATTATTCTTATTACTGAACATACTAACAGTTCTAGTCTACAACGCGCAAACGGTGTTTTTCCGGACACGGGCTTCTTATTAAAAGTTGGTGCACTTTGGACCCCCTACATACCCTAGAAGTTTGTAACATGTATTCACTTACACCCTGTGTGATACGTTATTCTAGATGTAGATTATAGAATTAGTATAACTTGCATTTTGCACCAACAACTGTGGGAGTACAAAGTTAAAGAAAAATACTATGTGGGGACAAGTGAACAACAAAGGTTGAATACCACTGGTCTAAGGGGAGACTCTGGCAATACACTGGACTGCCGATGACGTGGAGATTGGGGTTCTAATCCCGGTTGGGACTACTGGTTTTTACTAATTGGTTTTTCACTCTTACTCAACACTACCTCTAAATTAAATATTTCTAATTCCTAACACATTAGCGTAATTAGTGCATAGGAGTATAACCTGAATGGTTATTAAAACGTGATGCTTTTTAAAAAATCAAAATATAAAGCTTGTAGAACTTAAACTTAATAACATAATCTTCATATTTATTCAAAATAAATAATAAAATCTATGTATAAGCCATTACAGAACCATTCAAATAATTGTTACTTTTCTTAATGCTTTTTAAAACTTTTTTCCAGGCAATCTGTGGATATGAATTCTTCAACCTACCGCAAGTATGATATAAGAAATATACAAGATGTCTAGGTAATAAGTTCAAAACTATTCAAACTAATTTTATAGTGCTAGATGAATTAGCTATTTTGTGAAATACGATTATAATTAATAACACACTGAACGTCAACCTAAATTTCACAAAAATTGTACTCATACCTATGAATAATAGGCTTCTAGTAAAAAAAATTGTTATTAAAACATGCTTATGTAATTGGTTATTAATTTAAAATTATGTAAAAATAAATTTGTCGTATTGATTCGCTTGGACTTTTAAGATTCAAAATAAAGTAATGAACAAAGATAAATTAGTTTCTACTATTATTTATTATATCCCTTTGTCTTACTTACTACCTGTTCAGGTTATGCGCAAGGATACATTTGGGGTATACATAAAGGCTTTGAGCAACTTTAAATTTACCTAGAATCGCTTTAAAGTATTTTCAATGACCCGAGAACAAAAAAAAAAAAAAAANTCCATGATTGTAATGACCATTTTTTGGTGTACCAAAGCTTGCCTAGTTATGTTATAACAATAGTGAAATGTAGGCTTAGTTTATGATATAAACATTATTAAAGCTTAATAATTGACTATCACTAGTTGATTAAATTTATATCAATACCTAATAGGTTATATATAAATATGTACATTTACATTTGAAATATGGTTAAAGCAACCTCTCTTGCTATGAAGAGTTAATATAATCTTCCCAATATCAATTTCATACCCACGTTTTTTTTTAACCTGAATCGATATAATACCCCTTAATTTAGATAGACTCAGATAATAAATTCAAAACCTATGAATTGAGCATACCTACTATCAATCACCTAAATAATACAACCACTGTGTGGACCACCACTTACCACCCGTCCGGACTATCCGTATTAAGTTACTTACACCTATGGATTAGGGATGAGGGAGGTATATTATTATTATTAGCACCGCGTCTTACTACCCGTTCGGGTTATACGCACTTACGCTAATGTGTAATGGTAGGGTGATTTTGAGATGAACTGGAGGAACAACAGTTTAACGTGGAGTCCGAACCACGGTGGAGACCTGGCATTCCCCACATTCACAAGATGTCTTGTCAGAGGTGAAGGAAGGGTTTGGTAATCAGATAAATCTTTGCCGGGAAGGGATGTATAATCTATCAACCTTTTTATAGAGAGGGGTAAACTATTTAGAAAGAAACACCTATCATACCAACCTCTCCGTCACAAGAAGACAAGACTATTGTGAGAATAACACCTTAGACCATTCGACCCCCAATGTGGCTAGTATATTACAACTTAGTATAAAAGTAAAATGAGAGTAGAGATTAAGTAAACATGTGGCAGAGCTATCTCTCAGAGATAGTGTGAAAACGCCGCATTGTGAGGGGGATAGGGGGGGAAATCCCCTCTCTCTCAGTGGAGAATCAAACTCCTTTCAGACTGCTCAGAGTCCGCCACACTAACCGTGCTGTTCACATTAAGCCAAAAAAAATGATTTAGAGAACCTTAACACACAAATAAAACGAAAACAAACTATTTTTTAAGATAAACTTTCATCAAGTTGGAAATGTACTCTGTTCTATCTTTAGTGTGAGGTCAACGACCGCCACAGAAATAATTTTCTATAGCGAAGGGGGAATAGTTAACTCAAACCAGACCTTTAGAAACCATCCTCTCATAATAATGTAGATCTTAGATAATAGTTTTAGTGCATATTCTATATCATGATAAAAACTATTGTGTATTTGGATTAGTGCGTCAACGTGACTGAGTGGTTAGTAATTACGACTATACTCGGTGGCAAGCTTTGAGGGAAATAAGTTTTATTGGTGAAATGTTATCTTTTTACTTTCTCTCAACCCCTCGGAGAGATAAGTATTGTGATCGTCAAAAAAATTGAACAAGATTTTTAATAAATGCCGACGTTTCATGACCCCCTGAAAACGAAAGAAGTTGTTTTTTGCGTTGCCGTCTGTCTGTATCTCCAACTAGATTAAAACAATTTTACCGATTGGGCTGACCTAGTATCTAGGGTCTTAATAAGGTTCCACCGAAGGTTTTTTTTAAATTCTATATCTAACCCTAAAATTAAGGGTGAAATTAAAAGTTTAGTGTAGCCTATATTTTTAAACAATCCTGCATTTTTTTTACTATGAATATTAAACCCTATAAATATGGGCCATAATACTTTTTTTTTAAAACCCCTACACTAATTTTTCAAAATAAATGTATTTTACCTGCATCGGTGTATCTCTCACAATAGACTGTAGATGACAAGAATATCGGGGTTTGACTCCCAGTCGAGTGATTTGAGGATGGTATTCTGGTAAACATCTGAATTTAACCTCTCACACCTAGTTCATTAACGTAATTAGTACGAATGCTATTAACCTGGAAGTGTATTAAAACGTGGTTATAAAAAAAATATTTTTCTTTTCTTTGGAAGACTCAGACGGAAATCGCTGTTTAATTCGCTAATGTTTGACAACTTGTTTATCTTCTGCGCATGCGTCTACACTTATACATCACTGAGAGCTATAAGTTGCGCTACTACCAAATCCCTCTCAAGTTTTCATGATTGCTAATTGTTTTGCCAATAGCCGCAATTAGAGTTGGCCGTTCACACGGTAGGTAATCATTTACTTGTTATGAATTCAATACTTAAAACATCCTCCGTGTACACTCAGCATAAAAACTAGTACAAATAAAAGTAGGAAAAAATAAGCCAGTGTTTAATAAGATGTGTATGAAAATACTTTCGAGTAGAAATCCGTCCTTGGCATAATTCCTCACGCATGATAGTTTTATTTTAATTAACACGAAACATTAAAGAGCTATAAACAGATCAATCCAAGGAATAAATAGGATACTTTAGAGGAATAGCATCCTCATCAGCTTCAAAAGAAGATGTGTAAACCACAGAGGTAATACCCTCCTGGTGACCTGGCGGTCTAGGGGTAAGGTGTCAGACTTCTGTGCTGGCGGCCGGGGTTCAATCCTCAGTCCCGGCACAGATTCATCTGATTATTAAACCCTTCCTTCACCTCTGACAAGACATCTTGTGAATGTGAGGAATGCCAGGCCTCCACCGTGGTTCGGATTCCACGTTAAACTGTAGGTCATTCATTTCATCTCACAATCATCCTACCATTACACATTAGCGTAAATGCGTATAACCCGAACGGGTAGTAAGACGCGGTGCTAATAATAATAATAATAATAATAATAATAATAATAATTCCCTCCTTTCCCCTATAACATCCCACCAAGACCTTCCTACTCGACAATGACCAAGCACTACACTTATCTAGTTCACAAGTTCGCTGAGAGCATACTTATAAAACTCACAATATTTCGTTTGACACCTTAGCTTAGCCGGTAGAGTAAGCTAAGGATCCTAAGTTTGATTCCCGGTATTGCTAAAAATTTATATATTAACGCCCATGGGCTGCTTTTATATATATTTACTATTGGGCTGTAACATATATATATATATATATATATATATAAATTATAAATAAATATGCACACACACACATTCTCTGAGATTTCCTCTTCTCTTGACCATTTGACGAAATGGGAAAACATTGCATTAGGGGTAACTTAATTGGAACTTGTTATACTATCTACTACAAGCTTAACTGAAACTCGTTTTAAGATATTATAATAAACTAGCCAAATATAACCTATCCTAACCTTCCACTCTAAACTGATTAAAAGTTAAATCAACTTAAAGACCAGATCTGGTTTTCACTTGTCCATTTCCCGGACCGGGCAAAAAATTGTCCAGGTCATTAAGTGGATAAGGATTAAAGCTGCCCAATTAATGAAATAGTCTGTTCATTAACTGGACAACACAAGCGCTGCTCAGTTCATAAACTGGACTATTTTCCCCCCAATTTGTGAAATAGTCAGAAATTTGTCCGATTTATGAACTTGGCAAATTCACGAATAGGGGTGTTTATTTATATATCTATGCGTGTTGGTGAAATGTGATGAATTAATGGCTGGGGGCTGGATGTTGTGTTTATTCTAGACTTGGGTTATTTTATGAGTCGTGTGCTGATATAAATCAGTCAGTTCAGAAAGTGCACGTTAAATACTTCAAATAAAAATAATTGTTTATAAGTTGTGTGTTAAATAGTCAGTTGGCTCAGAAATTGAAAGCGTTATATAATTTATTATATTTCAAACTAAAAAAAACTGTTTCGTGAGTTAAGCCAGCTCTGACGTCACTAATAACTGTGAAACGAAGGAGGAGTGCAGCCTTCATGGTGCGGTCATTCTGTTTAACAGCCATGGTTTGAATAAGTTGTTTTTAGGAATAATTCCAGAATATCCTAAAAATACTTAGAATTACTGATAAGAGGATATATATGTAAAACTAAATGAAATTAGCGTGTAGATTTAACCAAAGGCATTTTTTATCTCTATTTTTTAGAGTCTCTGGTTCTGTTGAAAACCACATGAGCTTATATCATCGAGAAACATCTGTTTACACTCACAATTTTATCGTGAAATTTACTCCGCTTTATTTTTACTATTTATAGCCCGAACAATTACGGAACTGCGGTTGTTTGCGCAAAGACTCTCTTAAAATGTTTTTTTCCTGTCATGTCAAATAGTCGTTTTGTTTACAGATTCAAATCATATCATTACTTTAACCTTAGAGACTGGATTTTGACCTCATCCTGCTGCAAAGGAAACGCCTTTCTTCCAAGGTGTTTGATAGCTTTATCAAACGTTGGTGCAGTCAGTTAAATATAAACCCTTCTCTTATTTTCTTGGGACGAATATTATAAGTAATTGACGGCCATCCAAAGATTAAACACAAACTCGCACCAGTGGCCACGTGGTCTAAGGCGTTAGACTTGCACGAGACTGAGTTGACGGTGACGTAGAGGTAGAGGTAAATTATTATTAGCACCGCGTCTTACTACCCGTTCGGGTTATAAGCACTTACTCTAATGTGTAATGGTAGGGTCATTGTGAGATGAAATGGAGGACCTACAGTTTAACGTAGAATCCGAACCACGGTGGAGGCCTGGAATTTCACACATTCACAAGATGTCTTGTCAGAGGTGAAGGAAAGGTTTGGTAATCAGATAAATCTGTGCCGGGACCAAGGATTGAACCCCGGCCGCCAGCACAGAAGTCTGACACCTTACCCCTAGACCACCAGGTCACCTAAGTAGAGGTAAAGATGGGATTTTTGACCGGGACACTTAGGAGAGTATTTCCTTTACATTTAAATTTGTTACTTTTTTCCCCCATACTTTCCACTCCGATGCAGGAGCCCTTTCCTTTATTACTATCATCCCTATCTTTACTTCTTACCTTGAACCTTTAATAACTTAGGTTTTACCCACATTGGTGGGCACATGGATTAAACGTCAAGCTCATCTAGTTTAGTTTTCCGATGACGTAGATGCATGTGTTCAAATCCCAGCCGAGTGTACAAATTATATTTTTTCTTGAAGCAGTTCTCACTCTCCCTACACAAACACTAGGGCACATTTCCTTTAATTTTTATCTTCTTCATCTCCAACACAATGAATTTGAAAAACACTTAGGTGGTCGTATGATCTAAGGCGCTACTCTCACAGTAGACTAGACTGCTGATAACACAGAGATAGAGGTTCGAATCTAGGTCGGGTGTACAGAAAGTGGTTTATTAAACATCGTTTCCCCCACTCCCTCCAAGCAAATGCGGGTAAACTTCCTCTAAATATAACCTTCCTAATCCCTAAAACCATTAGTGTCATTAATACATAAGCGTATAAGCCGAACGCTAAGGAAGACGCGATGCTAAAAATAGAATCATCCTTAGTGCTAAATTTTTCTGTAACTAGTTAAGCCAATTTGTAAGTTTTCTAGTGGTGTATCCATGTGTTAAAATAATGAACACTAATTAATTTAATCTCATCATCGTAATTAAAGATTAATACTTTTTTATTTTAGCTAAAATAGCAAACATTATCTTGAATACTTTTCCTAACTTATATATACTTTTTTTTATTTTCACTTGTCAGAGTTTGTTTGATGGAAGAAGTTTGTGAAAGAAAAATAAGAAAAATCGACAGCGAGTTCACTGCTTCAGCTTGATTAATAGTCCAAACTTCACCAGGCGCGCGCACGCGGACACACACACACACACACACACACACATACACACACACACACAACTGTATTATTGGTCGCAAGTGTCGGGAATGAAACCAGGGGAGGGGAAAGGGGGACGGATAGCGATTGTTGTATCGACACTTGTCAGCAGTTATGATTTTTATAAATGGAGACCAGTTATTTCCCCATAATGACTCTATTCACGCGGCAAACAAAATAATAACAATAATAATAATAATAATAATGGCAATCCAAATGTATATCCACGTGTATCACGACGTATGATATGTTGGTTTTTTTATTCGCCGGATAAAAGATTAATTTATATCGATGAGCGACTGGCGGATGATTACATTTGAAACTGCGGGGCACCCGGAAGTCACACGGATGAAAATCCAGTTAGTTAAAGGCTTGACAAGGGTGTTTGTGCCATTTTGTAAATCTATTCATTAGCGTTCATTAATGATCGCCAAAAGGACCGACTGTGTCATTATTTTATGATGCGTAATGTATTGTCTTCTTTTGTTAAATAGCACTACCTTGTACTGATGTTTTCTAAGAAAGGGCTGTTTTAAAGTTATTTTTTTTAATGCTGATGGCAAAAAAAGACTTCCGTTTGTGTTTTTATTCTTTCAAAAACCACAAGAGATAATATGGATTTTCATAAATTTTTTAGTAATTCTGAGAGAATTTGTTTATTGAAATTATGATAAAATGCTACGTTTACCAGACTTTTTTCATGTTTGAAACACTACCTTAAAAAAATATATTCAATTCACTTGTTAGCACTTGTTTGACAAGTTAACCCCAGATAATAAACTAAAAAAACCCACTATTAAAACACTATTAGTTCACAAACATGAAAAACCAGTGCAACCAGTGCAATAGTATACTAAGTTTTAGTATTTTTTTAACCAAAATATTATTATTCCTTTTGCTTCTATACTTTCTCGGTGACCTGGCGGTCTAGGGGGTAAGGTGTCAGACCTCTGTGCTGGGGTCCGGGGTTCAATCCTCNATGCGGGTTCACTTCCTCTAATTCATCCTTAGTACTTAAAGCGTATAACCCGAACGGGTAGTAAGACGCGGTGCTAAATATTATTATATTATATAAAATAATTAAAATAAGATATGCCACCACGAGTAAAAACATGAAGTGAATAAATAAACACTCATTTCGGTGGTCGCATAGTATAAGTCGTCTCTCTTGCAATAGACTGGTGGTCATTTAATGGGAGATACGGGTTTTAATCTCGGTCGGGTGTACTGAGGTTTTTTTTTTCATAAACGGTTTTCCACTTTTCCTTCACTCAAATGATATTTACGAAGCAGATAATTACTTATTTAGTATGATAAATATACTTTACCTCCAAACAAACGTTCTAAATAAATTATATTAAGTAATTAAAGAAATTGTAATTACATCTATCACTACATTTTTATAAGTAAAATAATAATAATTCCTCTAAATTCAATCTTTCTCCTCTCTAGCCCATTAGTGTAATTAGGTCAAATCGTTTAACCTGAATTGTTATTAACACGTGGTGTTAAAAAAAAGCATGAAATTCACTGTGCTCTGTATGAACACAAGTGTATCTTCAATTGGCAAACAAACTTAAAATATGACAGCAAGAGCTATAATATATGCCGGTAGTCTAATATTGATACAGTGCTGATAGGGATAAAAAAGCAAGCTGTTTAGCTTCAGTATTACTGTTAAGTGGGCTACGTATTCTAGGTGGGACGGTACGAAGACGAAATCTTCCACAAATATAACATTATTTTAGGAACCTACAGTTGAGATCGAACTATAGTTCGCTAAGATTGGAGTCTAGCTCTCTGATTCTAAGGTGACCAGGAAGAGCTAGAAAGCTAGGTTTAGATTAATGGCAACTTGGATGGTTTAATAAAAGGGGTAATACAAATTGGAGCCATGATGTAGTGTTAAGGAAGGCCTATTGCATGTGTTGGGAAACTTGGTTTGATTTAATTTTGTATCTAATAGTGAAGGAATTAAAATGTAGATATACAAACTCCTTACAGTAGGCTAAGATGCTTGGTGATGTATTCTATACTAGGTAAGAGTAAATTATGCCTCGATTTTCTTACAAATGGACGTTTGAAGCAACTTTTTTGAAAATACAAACCTAATACTTGCTGTCAATATTGATAACATTTCACTCTATTTTTACTATTATTTAGTATGTATTGGTAATTTCTATCAAATGTGACAGCTGCATATCACATAATATAACGTATAAAAACGTGAAAGTAGATCTATTAGTAGTAAGTTTTTTATATCTGTAAAATGTCATTCAGTAAAAAAAAGTTACAAATAAATCTGTATTGGACATCCATACAAATATATTTATACCTAGTTATCCTTATAAAAATATTAATTACGATGGACTTTATGAAATATTCTTTAAAGATATATCAGCTAATACAAACTAATATTAATTGCATAACAGTTTTAAATAAAGTTTAAACAGCTATTTTTTTAAAGGTTCTAAATATAATAATAATCGCTTTATGTTTTTTTAATCCCGACTAAAAAAATTTCGAAACATTTACACGACTAAAAACAATCAGAGGTTGAAAGAAAAATTATATCACACCATAAAGCACTTATTTAAATTTTTTTAACAATTTAAATTAATGCGAAACTATAAAAAAACATATCTGTATAGTATAACAAAAACAAATATGCACAGTGATGGGCACATGGCAAAAGGCGTCAGTCTGGTTTTATCTAGTTTGCTGCTGATGTTCAAGTTACAGTCGGGTGTAATTACATTTTTTTCCTAAATAATTTCCTGCGCGTTCGGGCAGTTGAGTATAGCAAACATTTTATTCGCTTCTAACGCTTACTTTTAATCCCTTTAAATGTTCGCAGGCCCACAGCTTTTAAAAAAAATAATTTAAACGTTTATATTATATTTTATATAATTCTAATATTACTTGTACTAGTTTTAGGTATTAAATACTGCCAGATTTTTTTTTGTGTGCGTCGCTTCTTATAACCCGTTCTGGTGATTAGACTATTTACATAATTAGGTGTGGGAAGAGTAATGTTAGATTTAGGAAAAATGCATCTGAATTTTCTTGGAGAAGTGAAAAACCATTCAGGAATAAAAAAACGAAGTACACTTTATCGGAATTTAAGTCAAACTTTTGTGCTGGCGGCCGGGGTTCAATCCTCTGTCCGGGCACAGATTTATCTTATTACCAAACCCTTCCTTCACCTCTGACAAGACATCTTGTGAATGTGGGGAATGCCAGGCCTCCACCGTGGTTCGGATTCCACGTTAAGCTGTAGGTCCTCTATTTCATCTCACAATCACCCTACCATTACACATTAGCGTAAGTGCGTATAACCCGAACGGGTAGTAAGACGCGGTGCTAATAATAATAATAATAATAATTAAAATTGTGCTTTTACTTAACTGTAAGTATACAAAGAGACGACCCCCACATCGATGAGCAGGCAGTCTATGTTGTGATAAACTGAATTTACGTTGATGACAAGGTTGAGGTTCACATCTCAACCGGTTACACTGGGAGGTGGTTTTTTTCAAGCATAACTTTCCATCATCTGTTCGCGCTGATGTGATGGAATTTTTTTCTAAACATTGATCCTAATCCCCAACACTTAATTTAAGTCTTTAATAACCCTTGTGTTGAATGTAAACAGTTTAAAAAAAACTAAAATTATCACTAAAACCATCGATAGCTTAGAAACCGGATATTAAAATATTTATTGAGCACAATTATTCATCCATAAAGTGATATAAAAATTATCAGTTTCTTCTAGATGTCAAGAGTAGGCCCTATGTTAGATTTGGTTTAGCACAAGTCACAAAATTTGGCCGGTGCTAAATTAAATCTTGATTTAAAAGTCAGATAGTTTTCGTAATCATAACTGTACTTAGAAGTCTTGGGCGTAAAATCAACAGCGGCAATTTAAAAACTTAAAAAAAAAAAATTCAACATACCAATGATTTAAAAGTGATTTAAAAAAATTGTTCCTACTATCTTTGTGGAAGGTCGTTTAATCCAAACGAACCAATGAAACCAGAAATGGTTATACACACAGTTTTAGGGAAACTCTTCGTTTTGACCCATTATAAAACTACAAAAATGTTATGTAAGCTTACTATAAATTCAATGGTTTTAGAGAAATACAACATTAAAGACAAGCCACTATGAACATATTTTTCATTAAATGGTTAATTTTGAGTCATAGCTAAAACATGGGACTTTCGGATACCTCAAATTCTTAGTGATATTAAAAATTAAAGGATTTTGTAAAATATTGGATATGAGATTCTAAATAAATAAAATATTAAGATTTTTAGTTAGATTTTGTTTTAGAGCTCTTATTATTTTAGCTCAACATAATTTTAGGAAACACCTAAAAATCAGATCCCAGAATATAAGTTTATCAGCGTACTGAATGCTATAATTAATGAATTTATTATCACAAAAATTGTTAACATTTAGTTCATATTTATATTTTCCATAGTTAAGTAAACCTCTTTAGGTTTACTATGTTTTCTAAGATTCGGATTAGAGATTTGTAGATAAAATGAAAATTGGATCCGTGGCTACGGCCCATCTCTAAATTCATAACAAACTCAAAGTTAGTATATAAATGTTTTTTATACCGTACTTGAATGATAATTAGTGAATCAATCTATTTATCTAATGAAGAGGAGAATAATGATTTAGGGATGAATGCACTTATATTTGACAGGAGTGAGGATACCCGCCTCAGTGGCACAAATGGCTAGTGCCCTAGTTTTGTGTTGAGCTAGACTGCCGAGATCGAGGTTCGAATCTAGGTCGGGTGAACTGGGGGGGGGGAGTTCCTAAATGGTTTTCCACTCTCCCTCCACGAAAATGCGGGTTCACTTCCTCTAACTCAACCTTCCCAATTCCTAATCCACTAGCGTAATTAGTACTTGATGCGTATAACCCGAACGGGTAGTAAGACGTGCTGCTAAATAATAATAAAAGATAAAAGCCAGTGACACTGCGTGCTATTTGCCTATGAATACCAAGGTGGTTTCTGAAAACTCACCCTCCTAACTCAGTTTTCGTGCGACACTTGCCCGATACACAGGCTTGGCAATAAAACGTAGGTGAGACATTAACAAAACAAACTCACGACGGTAGACACGTGGGAAAAGGCATCAGTATCATCTAGACTAGTTGGCTAATAATGGGGAGGTTGTAATTCGAAACTCAGTTGTGTCTCTTAGGAATCTTCCTTAGGTGTTTTTCCCCTTTTGTCGGAAATATGGATACATTTACTTTAAATTTTACTGTACACATTATTACCCATTATTGAAGAAAAAAATTGAGCTATTATAATCCGTAGCACAACTTCCTTCGGAGAGGAGTAAACCACCGATCCAATATCGATTGCGGCATACAAAAGAACCTTGTAAGATATGTGAAAATATCTGTCCCAGAAAAAGTGGTAGGTCCTTTCTCTTTCGATAATACAGTAGCCCCATGACTTCTTTGGTGCTGACTGACAGCTTTGAAACGTTACCAAACCAAATTATGTATACCTACGACGGACCAAATGATTTGTAAAACATGTGTTTAGCAGCTGTCACCTCTTACGGTCAAAATTTAGGTATATACCTAAATGTTGACTGTCAGAAGTAAGCTGTGAACTGTCAGTCAGCACCAAAGAAGTCATGGGGCTAGTGTAGAAATTATTGTCTCGTGTACTGATATGATTCATCGGCTCTGTAAGTGCACGTTAAATACCTCAAATAAATATATGTGCAAAAGTGGATATTTTGGATGGCTAGTAATCTTGTAACATGGTAAAAAATAAAACTCTTCCAAAAGGATAGCAAGCCTTTTCCCATGATAAGCAACACTTGTAACATGGTAAAAAATAAAACTCTTCCAAAAGGATAGCAAGCCTTTTCCCATGATAAGCAACACTTATAACATGTATGTTTTAATTAATCTGTCAAGAGTTTAAATGAGGCCTTTAACAAAAAGAAGACATAACTGTGAACAGTTAATTGTACGTGACTAATGAAACTTGGGAGATCGAAATAATCTTTAGTACGAATACAGCCACATCAGATTATATATATAAGAATGACGCTTAGACCATATTCAGGTGTCTTTTTTCTGAAATTTACGATTACTTTGACAATGAGTTTAATAACCCCACTTATAAAAGTTAAAATTAAATACATCATATAAATCAACCAAATATCTTTGCACAGTATATTCGACTTTTCGTTGCTAGTTAAGAAGTATTTTTAAAAATTAATACGGTATGGGTTTACTTAAAATTGGTTCTGTCCAATTCAAAAATAAATGAGAGCATTTTAATAACGAAAGGTTTGTATTTATTTTAATGGTTCATTTTCTAATGTAAATATTACACTTATCTATAAAGTTGTTTTGAAATATTTTTCTTAAGTGTTTAGAGAAAATTAAAAAATAATTTGATTTTAAATACACATACATTTTCAACTAATAACAAACTATCAACCCATTCTTTTGTTTTACTGGTTGGGAAACTGATTGGTAAACCAAAGTACATTGATTAGATTCCGCAAGCACTTACTATAATTGACTTATTTTAATGAGTTAATATTTTTTCCCAGATTGTGAAATTTTTTCAGACACTAATGGTGGAGCGATAAGGCTAATAGTTCATTTTTATCATAAGGGTTCTAATTTTTCAAGAGATTTTTACACCTCAGTGATAAGTTATCACCTAACGTTTCTTTCTGACTGTAATGGATTGAAAAACAATATAAACAAACTTTTTGCCCCCTTCCTCCCCCTATAAAGTTTCCCCCTAAAACTCAAACAAGAAATACCATACTTAGGCTTGAAGGTTAAGCCTTTTGGTCTTGTCCTTGTGGACGAGTGGCTAAGAAAGACCATCCTTAGGTTAAAGGTGTCTTGGTCGGTGCCAGCTGATGCATAGAATAATATAATACCTGTACATGTGGTACTATATATAGTTAAGTTAAATTAATTACCTATTTGACTATCAGGTATATTGCTGTTCTAGATTTTGTTGGTTGGAAAATAGTACTCAGCTATAATCCTTTGTTAAAAGCTACACTAAAATAACTAGATTTTTTAAACTCATAGGTGAACACGCAGATTAAGTAGCCAGTCTCGCCTGGTCTGGTTTGATGGTGAAGGAAGTTGGAGTTTGAATCCCATTAAGGTGTACTCAGGATGATTATTTCCAAGTGGCTTATCACACGCTCTCTCTTCAGGCAAATGTTGGTACATTTATTCTAAACTGAGTCGTCCTCATAACCACCCACTTATTATAGTTAAATGCGTATTGCCCGAACGGAAAGAAATGAGGTGTAAAAAAAGTTGTATCGACTTGTAATAGTAACTTGTCTAACTTATTATTTTAGTCGGTAGCGCGTGAGTCTACTGAACTGAGGGGTCCAGGTGTGATCCTAGCTTGGCCTGAAAAAACATCATCGGTGAAGTTGGAGCTCCCCCTTTCACGTTGATGAATGGCTGGAAGAGGGATATTGTAAACTGAATGCTGGAATAATCAATCGGTTCAGAAAGAAAACGTTGGACACTACATACGAATAAAGTCTTACCTTGTAGAGGTACTGGTCAAACATTCGGCATACGTCTACATCACTGCCCATGCAGTAGGTAGCCTCCATAGTCTCACAAGGCCCGAAGAGGAGAGGGTAGGTAGACCCGTAGAAAGCTGCCGCTGGTTCTTCCACTATGATAGCTTCTTTATTATTACAACGAGCGTTTCAAACAGGGGACAAAATACAACCTTAAAGACTGGATACAACGATAAAGCAGTCGTGGTGGGACCCGATAACAACAAAACTAAGATGTATTTTATTTTACCAGACTATAAAAAAAACCGAAATGAAAAAAACTAATCACTTTGTTACTTTATCCAAAACTTAGAAACTTTTCACACTTCAATTATTCTTTGAATTGAATTCACTGATTGAAAAAAACATTCTATTGATTGTATTTAGTTTCTAATATAATACACACAATATTCTGATCTAGGATAGTATTTAAGTTGTTTACTATTTAGTGTCACTAATATTGTCGTGTTCATAGTTTGGTTTTTTCTTAAATACAGTATTTCCCTACTATGTAAATCCTTTAAATAAAATTATTTCAGTAATTAATGACCTCCACACGACTAGTTTACGCAACACATGTAAGTAAATAGTCACAGTTTTGTTTGTGTTCTATTTTCAAAATGCACTTGTCAACACGTTCTTTTGTTTATGAAACGTCAAAACGATCCGTAAACGTACTTTGTTTTATTGGACTCGTTGTGGAAAACAAACGACGGTCGTCTCACACGGGAGATAGAACTATAGAATGAATAAGCGATATACAGTGTTTTTTTTGTTTTTTTCACAGTGCCAATAAAACGGGCTTGCCAACTGCTTACCACACGCAGACGAGATGTTGTCCCAACCACGCCGGACTAGCAAATAGTCCCAACTCTCACCGAGGTGGTTACACTTCGATTCGGGGCGATCCCCTCCCCTTTTACCCCTCCCTATTCTGCTCTCCACCTTCCCCTTCACAAAACTGACAAAGAGAGCTACACGTATATATACATATATAAAAACACTAACTCCTCTTTTATTTACCCCTTCCAATGTTGCGCATAACTATCATGAAAACGAGACCGTCCCGCGCCGAATTCAATCTCCATATTAAAAAACATATTTATAACAAGGGTGTAGGGTTGAGAGATTTTAAAAAAACTTTTTTTCTTTCTTTGGAAAAGAGAAAATCCATCTTTCTACTTTATAACTTTCCATACATTATAATTTTATGAGAAAATAAAATTGGTGGAAACTACTTAATACGTTAATATATTCCACCTTTATTTCAAACAAGATGAATTTTGTAATTTCAAAATCATTCGATTATTTTCAAGCTTCATTAGCAAGGACCATAAAACTTATTTCCCAATGCCCTTCTTGCTCATTTTCCCAAATCCATTTAGCATTTAATTAAACTTGATTGGGTAAAAAAACATTTTGAAACGATTACATTATCGTGCTAGAAGCTATTAACCATACAGCACGCATCCCTACACAATAATTACCTGGTTGAGAAAGAGAGAAATAATTATGTTATATTTCTGAGTTTCATCTAAACTAATATTTTTCTAGCCCCTAGAATAAAATATTTTAGATATATTTCTTAGAAAAATTATGACTATGACTAGAAATACAGGTTCTCAAAATTTCAAATTATGTTAGGTCGTTTTAGCGCCATTATTCCATTTACAATAAATCTTGAATTCTATTTTTTACTCCTGCATACTACTACCCGTTCGGGCTATATGCATATGTATAAATTACGTTAATGTGTTAGGGCTGAGGAAGCTTCAATTTAGTGGAAGTGTATCCGCATTTGCGTGTAATTAGAGTGGAATACTCGTAGCAGAAACCATCCTTAGTACACACAACCGAGGGTTTAACCCCGACGTATTCGTTATCGGTAGTACAGTATATTGCAAGAATGACACCTTAGACCATTCAACCACCAACGAGGGTAATTATTGAGATAACTTTTAATTTAAAACACATTGAGAATATTTTATTACAAATATGGCTTTGAAATAGAAACCTTGCCCGCCAAAGAAAATAAAAATAGTTCTCCAGTACAAACATAAAGTTTAGTTTTCTTCACATGGTGGTATCAATATTATTATTATTAGCACCGCGTCCTACTGCCCGTTCGGGTTATACGCACTTACGCTAATGTGTAATGGTAGGGTGATTGTGAGATGAAATGGAGGACCTACAGTTTAACGTGGAATCCGAACCACGGTGGAGGCCTGGCATTCCCCACATTCACAAGATGTATTGTCAGAGGTGAAGGAAGGGTTTGGAAATCAGATAAAT
>CABFOW010000275.1:248603-283696 GCA_902141385.1 Timema californicum
CACATTCACAAGATGTCTTGTCAGAGGTGAAGGAAGGGTTTGGTAATCAGATAAATCTTTGCCGGGACCGAGGATTGAACCCCGGCCGCCAGCATAGAAGTCTGACACCTTACCCCTAGACCGCCAGGTCACCGTGATATCAATAGTTCTTTAATATATGTCATGAGCAAAGTGGCATTAGATGACAAACTTTTTAAATCTTTCATCAAATTCCAGGACACCCTTGACAGATATTCAAGAACTATTCAAGCCATTATGCTAGGAAAATAAAACTCTGTATTTGTACTGAAGCAATATTTGATTTATTTTGACTAACAAAAGTTTTGCTACTAAAACATCAAAAAACACTTGAGTTTTTCTCACGTTCCCTACATCCCCACCTTAAGGAAAAAATGGAGGATCTGGTTTACTAAAAAAATGTTTGGTCCCTGGTATTACATTATTATATTAAATACGAAGCCTTTAGATCTCAAGGTCAGTTTATAAACAGTGTTATATAATACAATAGTGCAATGTCAGTTTATAAAATCAGTTTTAAACTAATTTATAATAGATCAAATATGAAAATGAAGCTCATTATTTAATACGTAACCTTGAGGAGGTGTTTTATAATATAATGTAATATTTATACTGATAAATTATATATCATAATGACGTAGATTTTTTTCACTACACCTTACTACCCATCCGATCTAATCCGCATGTAATTTCGCTAGTAAGATAGGAGTGTATAAGACAACATTCAGAGAACATGTCACCACATTTTCGTGGAGGAAGAGTGGTAAACCATTTAAGAAAAAAAAAACTTCAGTACACTCGAATGAGATTCAAAACATGGCCTGTCACCGCAAACTAGACCAAACTACGCTTATTACACCGTTTCAATATGTGGAATGCTATTATTAACACTTCAGTTAACCACTGAAGTGGTCAACACCCATGAATCTATTTCAGGAAATCTTAGGGCTTAATAACTGGGGTCACAATGTGGGTTTATCACCCAATATTCTGGCAAATATTGATGTATTTGCTTCAAAATTTACCTTAATTATCGTATCCCCTTAGACTAGATTATATGAGTCACTAACACCCAGCACACTAGTGTGTTAACACATAATGATAATAAGTACATCAGTTCCTTCAAGGCAACCTTAAATATCTTCTAAGTGTCATGTTTATTTTCAAAATTGGGTAGAAAGTTATTACATAATAAAACAAATAGTACGCTGCACCGCACAGACATTCCCGCTCATGTATTTATAAATGGAAAAATTTACTTATAGCTTGTTAAAAAAAAGAAAAAAAAAGATATTATTGCAGACACATAATGAAAAATGATCATCAAAGTCTACAAAGAGCATGGATGAAATAATATACACCATTAAGAAAATATTGAGAAAAGAGGAACATCTCTGCCCACCAAAGAGTTTAACTCTATTATCCATTTCAAGGACCTTCTTAAAAATATATAACTTATTAATATATAGTTAGGAAACTATTGGTTTTATAAAAGTATATTTTAAACTAAAGATCCTCAAAGTAATATTCACCGGTAAAGTAAGAATCTCCATTCTTTTTATTGTGTTAAAACGATGCCTCGATAAAAAAAATTAGTATAAAACATTAAATCTGATTTTGAGAAAAGGGATTTTTTTCACTTTTCTACCACAAATAAAATAATTAATTTTGGTTTTAATTTTAGTGTTAAATATTGAATTCCAAAAACTCCTCAAGGCATCCTTATCCAAACCCTAAGGACCTAGCTTAGGCCGATCAGTAAAATGGTTTATGATCTAGACCGAGATAAGACACACAAATAGACACACCGACAAACAGCATTGCAAAATCCCCTTTTCAGGTTCACGGGGCAATGAAACGTCGATATACATCAAAATCTAGAGCTCAATTTTTTTAGCGATCACAATATTTTCTTTCTCTGAGGAGTCATGAGAAAGTAAAAATAGGAGAAAGCATTTAAAAAAAGTGTAGGCCCTAAGACAATATTATTGGACATCACGATCCAATCACAACCCGCATCGGTGTTCACGTCACTCTCGTGTTAGACTGGATTGACGGTGACTAGGAGATTAGGTTTCGAATCTTGGTCAGGCGTACTGAGGCTGTTGTTTCATAAATGGGTCCCTACTCTACCTCAACACCAGTACGGGTACCTTCCCGTTAAAACTCCACCTTCAACATTCCTCCTACGTTACCGTAATTAATAAATGAGAATAAATCGAATAAGACGCGGTCAAATAGAAAACATTATCAAATCATGCATTCTGCTGTATACATTAGATAATTATTTCTTCTTATTTTATTGGGATAGTAAAGTTACTCTGTTAAATACACCGTTGTATAAGATCACGGCTTAACTATCCCAACCTATAGCAACACACCCAACATGATAAGCCAAGACGGTCTCGTGCTGTCGACATTAACGTGTATAACGTAGGTATCGCATTAAATTACAAACTGTTAGTGAATATTAAATAATATTTGAGATAAATATAAGGTTTTGCTAACACATTCAACACTCGATCTTATCGCAAATGGAAAAGGATAGGCCTAATAGTAAAAATGTATTACGCCTAAGGAAATGGGTCATGTTAAATCATTTATTGCGATAAAACTACAAATAAATTATTGGTTGGAAAATGACATTAAAAATAAAAGAAGGTTTAAAGCATGTTTACCACCTTTGTCAAAATAAAGCTAAAGGATCTTTATAGAGTTGTGGTGTTGGGGTTCTGGCTCAGATTTTTTCAATGTCTTAGACGCCTCCAGAATATAGTTTTGTGCGTTTTTTATGCCCTTTGGGAGGATAGCGGGTGATGAAGAGGAAGGGCAAGGGGGTTGTGAATAATATATTTGTTAAAATTTATATAGAGCACTATACGAGTTATGCTTGGATAAAATTAATTTCATTAAACATCTGAAACCTTTTTTATTTTAATAATTTCATCCTTCAAGGCAGATGCTCCGAAATTCAACTTATGCTCAAAACCAAGAGCATAGTATTTATGTTACAAATCGTAAAACGAAAGAATCTGCAATTTACGTTAATTAGTGATTGTTTTATGCAAGGATTCCCGATGCTATATAAAAATAGTTGAGGTCTTTAAAATAAAGTATCTTAGAGCTGTAGATCTAGACAAAATTCACAAAATTTGAGTATTGCCATTGGTCTTTGCTAGACTAAACCGTGTGATTTGACAAAGGAGAAAGTTGTCTTGGGAGATTTTTTTACTTGGTGTACGTCGTCTAGTAAAAATAAGTATTCAGTTAGGATTGTTGTGAAAATAGAACGTTTATCTGAGGACGATGTACAATAACATAAACTACGGAATGACACCTCAAACTACGGAATGGGTAGTAGCTGTAGCGAGATCCTGTGGTATTATATAGACTTTATTAAGCTTTTAAATATGAATTTTCAATGATTTTTTTTTTCAAATGTAGTTTTCGTGTTTGACTTAACTGAATTTTAACCATAATTCTATTTGTTACATTTGAACAGCAACTAATATTTTAAATGTTTGGTTTTATTTAATGTTATTATATTTTAGTTTTGTCACTGTTTAATCAGGTAAACTTACCAATAATTTGAATCCACAATTTAATAAGCTCAATGTAATAATATTTTAACTTTATTTTATCAAAATTTATGCTCAACAACATAATTAAACTAATTTTATAGTTGTACCAGGTGAAAGACTACTTTGTCAAAGACAATATTTTAACTGTCTTGGTCTAAAAAAGATTTGTGAAAAGATTTAAGTCAATACATTGTTATGAACACTACACCAAAGATCATAAATTAAATAATATATACAGTTACTTACTTTATGCCATGGCATAAGGAACTAGAAACAGTGCTACAAAAATAATTGAGAAAAGAGAATTATATTTGTTCACAAAACAGCATAATAATCAAATTCATTTTCAAAGAACTGTATTAAAAATTATATATATTTGAGTATAGCTCAGAAACTATTGTTTTATAAAAATATATTTCAAATATATTTTTTTATCTTTAAAAGAAGGGTTACTACAATTTTACAATGATAAGTTATTTTGTATCTCAAATAATTGAGTAGAAATGACGAAAATTGGAAAATTTCCCCTATATAAAGTATCCTCAAAGAGATTTCACTAGAAAATGAGAATTTAAATCCTGTTTAGTATAATAAATAATGTCCAAATACAAAATTTAATCAAAATTGGTATAACTAATTTATAGAATATTGATTTTTTCTCTTTTTGCCCTTAAGTAAACTACCCTTAATTTTATGGTTAGAAATATAATCACAAAAACCCCTCGGGGGGGTCTTAGGAAAACCCTAGATACCATGTTTGAACCCAATCGGTAAAATAATTTCGGCTCTAACCCAAGGTACAGACAAGACAGACATACGGACATAAAGACAAACGGCATTGCAAAAGCCACTTATTTGGTTTTACGGGATCATGAAACGTTGACATTTAACAAAATCTTGAATTCGATTTCTTTTTACAATCACAATAATTTATCTCCAAGATGTCGAGAAAAAGTAAAAAATAAACACCAAATCCTATATTTGGATCATAATATAGATAGAATGCATAAACATTACTTTATAAGTCGTAAACAGGAAACATTACTGAACTTATTTTTGTATTGTGATACTATTTGAATAAATTAACACCAAAACCCACATTTGAACACTAAAGTGGCTATCTAAACACATTTCAAGAACATTTTATCAATATTTGAAATTATAATATATAACAAAACATATTTCAACAAAATTGTAGAGCTTTAATTTAAAATGAATGTGCTAAACAAAACTTAAGACAATATTTTCGATAAACTGACTACCTAACCTTTTTAGTTGCAAATTATAGTCAATAATATTGAATTAATTGGGAATAAACTGTCCAATAACAGTAATTGTTTTCCCAGCCTAAGAAATTAATTTCAGCTACGTTTACTATCGGCACATTTGATTTTAAAAAAAGTGGACAAACAGACACACATAGCGTTCCACAATAATGAATCCACCATCTTGTATTTTTCAAGTTTCATATATTTTTCATAAAGATGGTATGATATATAGCATCCATAACAAATTTCACCTCTCTAGGGTATCGGAAAATCGGAGAAAGAGCCCTGGAAGGATGGACAGACAACCATTTAATCTACCCACTTAAAAATCAGTTAAACATTTTTGGAGATAACTGCAGCACTTAATTAATAAGTGAGCAAAGTTTCAGCTACGTATCTTATCAGGAAATCTGAGAAAAGCTCTGAGTAAACAGACACCACATGGCTTTTAATAATACATAGTGATACCTCAACATAATTCTTGTATGTTTCATCATAAACATTTTTCATTATAAGTATTATTATACGTTTGTTATACAACAATTTTTTATTCTTTGTTTTTTTATTTAGCACTGTATATTACCACCCGTTCGGATTATACGCTTAAGTACTAAGTACGCTAATGGGTTAGGAATAGGAAGGGTTGAATTTAGAGGAGGTGAACCCGCATTTCCGTGGGAAAACATTGAGGAAAAACCCCTCCAGTTCACCTGACCGAGATTCGAACCTCGATCTCCCCGACCTCGGCAATATAGCTCAACACGATACCAGCGCGTTAGCTAATTACGCCACCGAGGCGTGTAATACAGCCATCAAGAGACCACCTAAGGTGGATCAAGTAGGATTCCAACGTCAATAAGAATTTGGTAATACTATTTCATACAAATCATAAATAAATAACCCTATGGTAAATATTTTTATCTTTTCATGATATCACAAATATTTGATAAAGATAACCGATATATATATTTTGAATTATCGATTGTTTAAATTAGAACACTATCAAAAAATAAACATTATACAGGTTTAAACAAGTGCTTATTCTGATAAGCTATAACCTTGCAAACAACTGAAAAACAAATAACTGTATATATCGTTACAAAAAAAAGTGGCCTACTTGCACAATACAAAAGCTCACTGGAATGTTTATATGAAGTTATTTTAAAACTCACTTTTATTTTAACGCATAAAGTTTTAAATGGCCACGTTGGTCATCAAGTCATCAAGTTTGCAATAGATTGGACTACCGTTGATGAAGAAAGCTCAAGGTTTTAATCTTAATCAAGAGTTGGTGAACTGAAGCTTTATTTTTCCCAAACGATTTATCCCTCAGGCTTTTACATCCTTTCTCTACTCTAACGTGGGTGCACTTCCTCTAGAATATCATGTCAAACCCTCCCTTCTCTTCCGATTAAACATTTTATAGTCTTGCTGCTAAACTTACAAATAAAAAAACACTCCGTTTTAAAGTTCAACTGTCAAAGTAGTTAATCATAAACCGAAATTGAAAATATGAAACTACAAATTAGGTCGGTCCTATCCTGTACCTTTAGATGGGAAGGAAGGTGACTCCAGAATAGGACAGCGTTTTGTAGTTTTCATAGCTAACTTTTTTTTCAGCAAAATAAACAAAGTATTGCTCCAGCAGATTTTATTTCTACACATGGTGGTGTCAACAGTTCTTTATTATCTGTCATTTGCCTCTTACAATCACCATACATAATTTTTTTTGGAAAATAGGCAAGGCCGAATAAAAGTAAAAATTAATTTCCAGAAAAATTATTGCACTTCCCCTTTAGAAACTATTGTGACTCCTAAGGGAGAGGTGGGAAGGGTGGGGGGGAAGGGCTGGATTACCAAAATATTTCAATAGCTAGCACAATATTAACTTACTTTTAGGTCTGGTAAACATTATAATGATATTTGCTACCATGGTTTTCCATTCTTTTTATTTTTCTTATTTGTAGTAATATTATTATTATTATTATTATTATTATTAGCACCGCGTCTTACTAGCCGTTCGGGTTATACGCACTTACGATAATGTGCAATGGTAGGGTGATTGTGAGATGAAATGAAGGACCTACAGCTTAGCGTGGAATCCGAAACACGGTGGAGACCTGGCATTCCTCACATTCACAAGATGTCTTGTCAGAGGTGAAGGAAGGGTTTGGTAAATCAGATAAATCTCTTATTTGTAACCATTATAACTATTTACTGTTTTTGGTGAATTAAAATATGATTCAACCTTCATCTGTGGTACAAGCACGCTAGAGTGAAGAGAAGTCCAAAACAAGCTACACATTATGCAGTGCCCAGACGTTCCAACGGAGTGACACAGCAATGCTCTGATTGGCCCGTGCTGTACTATTAGAAGACCACACATATTCATGGACACCGGTGTGGCGTACGTGGTCAAGCAAGCGTAGCTCTAAAACTGCTCATCTTTTGTTTTGGAGTTCGTGTTTTGGGAACTAGTCGAATGCAGCGACTGATGATCAAGACAACTAGAACCTGGCTTACGTGATGAAAACCACGTTGCCTTCCAACCTGATTTTAGCGAGTGACGTAATAAAAAAGGAAAACTCCCACCTTCCCACCCTGCAACTAGATCTATATAACGAGGGAACAATCAGACAATCTGGTTGACTATTACATCCGCCACTTCCACGAGATTAGGACATTATCTAGCCAGGATGGTTAATAATAATATCTTTGTTTGAATCTATAAACTATATATTGCTGCGATGGGTTTGATTTTCTTAAATACTTTGGTTTAGTCTGTTATGGAAATCTGTCAGTGTTGGCATCGGTAATGTTTTGCAAAAAACTTTTATTTTTAAACGTAGATTCTGTTATGGAGCACTTAATATTTTCTGTTGCCACATAGGCGCTAGTATCTTTGTATCTTCTTGGTTTAAATAGGTAACCACATTTTTTTATTCTTTTTATGTTTGCAATATTTAGGTTAAATATTGAATTTTTAACTTTTGTGGCTATCAGTAATAATTTAAATGCTTTAAATTGACAATGTTTCTTTTATTGGTTATTTTTTATACTTCTTTTCTTTGAAGTTAATATTAAAGTAACTTATTTTTGTTGATTGATATGGTTTTGAATTTAATATTCCCAGATTCATTTAGGCAAAAATTACAAGTTTTCTAACCTAACTTTGTTTTTATATTTTTATATTAAATATTTAAATGTGGGAATCTTGTTTAATTCTTTAATATTGACAAGGGTAAAGGTCCCGCGAATGTTTGAGTTTAGTCGGGAAGTCAATTCTTTGTGCTTTAAGTAAATGATTGATGCAATATTTAAATTTAAATATTCCCTAAATTTAAAACGGTTTTGTTTGTATTCACAGGTGAGAATCTGACGCGTTGTAAACCATTTAAAATAGCCTCATTAAGCTCTTTGCAATCTTTGTAATATTTAGTAATTTAAAATTTTTATCCTAATTTTGTTTAATCTTAATTCACTGTGATGAATGCTTTTATATGATTTAGAAAAGTGTCTTTAAATAATAGCAACTATTTTGTTGATTTCATTTTAGACAAGTTCAGATAATATAATTATATACCTTGAGAGTTTGAACAGTGCTGCGCAAGTAATAAATTGCCATGAATTGTTTTCCAACACACTTCAGTAAGACCTGTAAGGCCATGCAACTTGTGGTTTTAACACTGTTTGTTACTTTGAATAAAGAATTCAAATATTTCTTTAACATGCAACTGTTTTACTTTTTGATATTATTATTTCCTTAGATGTCGTCCTCCTGTCTTTTAGTTTATTGTGGCTGTAACTAAATAGTGAGAGTGGGGCGGTACAAGTAGTTGAATTAGGTATACATTTGGTGAGAAAATAGCGTAAAAGTATTTAGAAAGTAAAAGTGAAAGTGTAAAAGTTGAAGGATAAAAATGCCAGAATGCAATATGCAAGAGTGCTGGACGAAAAATGAACTTAAAGATAGCATGAAGAGAATGTTGAAATAAATGCTAATGATAATGAAAATGCTTGAAACCGAATACAAGACGAGGTTGTGGTTGAGTGTGTGGAAGATGTGTTGGATCTGGGGTTGTGGGAAACTTGAAATGAGATGCATTGTTGAATGAACAGGTGAGATAAGTTATGAGAGAAAATAAATAAACATACAATCGAATGATTTCTGTGGATAGTGAAACAGAACGTAAGAAGTTGTGGGACATATACGGAGATAAAAATATTAATGCAAAGAAATTAATAAAGGAGAGTGAAGAGCAAATGAGTTTAAAATAAGAAGGAATGCAGAATGATTTTGAAGAAACAAAAAGCTGTTATGGAGGTGAGTAAAATTAACGAAATAAGGAGTGTAAGAATGACTTATGGTATTCAAATAAACGTAGTGAGGTGACCTGAGATGAAAGCGGTATAAGAGAGCAATGGAGGGAATATTTTGAGCAGTTGTATGGTGTAAATGTGGAGAAAGTATCAGAAAATAAGGACAATGTCACAACGAGAGAAATAATTAAAGAGGCTAAGGTGTTTAAAGCTATAAAAATGTTAAAGAATGGCAAAGCTGCAGGCACAGATGGGATCACAACTGAAATTCTCAAGTGTGGGGGTATGTTATTACTTGACAGATTGTATGAGTTTTTTCTTATGAGTGTACTGGCATTTAGATAATTCCTAATCACTGGAAGAATGCTATCATTGTTCCTTTGTATAACGGCAGAGGCAGTAAGAGTAAATGTTAGAATTATAGGGCAATTAGTTTGTTGAATATTCCAGGCAAAGTTTTTGGAAGAGAGGGTGCTTGAAACAACTTCGGAGAAGATTTGGGGTGTTCAATGTGGTTTAATTCCAGGTAAAGGTTGCATGGACAAGATATTTGCATTGCAACAAGTGATTGAGAAATGTATGGTAGTAAGGAAGAATTTTACTGAACATTCGTTTATCTGGAGAAATCGTAGGATCGGGTGAATAGGATTATGTTATGGAATATTACTAGAGAGTATGGTGTGGAGGCATCGTTAGTAAATGCAACTATGACTATGTATGATGGGAGTAAGGCGTACGTTAGGGTGGCTGGTGCTTCAAGAGAATGGTTTGATATTGAACATGATATTAGACAAGGTTGTGCTATGTCCCCATGGGTGTCAAATGTTTTCATGGATGATACCGGGTCTGAGGGATGCTTGTAAAGACGAGATTGATATACAAATGGAGAATGTGAATCTGAAAGTGCTGATATATGTAGTTGATGCCATATTAATATCTGAGAATAAAAGTGACGTTCTGAATGTGTTACACTGTTTGAATAGGGCAAAAGGCAGAATGGATCTTCGTATAAATGTATCAAAAACAAAGGTGGTGATTTTGAAAAGAACGTATCAGGAAATGATTGTCAACTTAGAATAAATGAAAAACTGTTAGACCAAGTTAATGATTTTGTGTATCTGAGCTGAAATTTCTGTAAAATAGGAAGGATGGGTGGTAAAATCAACAGACAGGTCAATACATATCAGAGAGTAGTTGGATGTATATGGACCATTGCAAAGAATGAAGTATTATCGAAAAAGGCAAAGATTTCCGTATATAAAATTGTGTTAACGCCAACCTTGTCTTATGGATGTGAAGTGTGGGTTTGTCAGGGGAAACATGAGAGTAATGTGAATGCAGTTGGAATGAGATATCTAAGAAATGTATGTGGAAAAACTCGTATGTACAGATTCAGAAATGAATGGCTGCTGAAGGAGTGCGGTTTGAAAGGGAATCCAATAAATCAATATGAAATAAGCGTGTTACGTTGGTCTGTGCATGTTGAGAGAATGAGTGTGGATTGAGTGATAACGCAAATATAGGAAAGTAGAATTTATGGATCGAGAGGAAGGGATACACCATGTGAGACGTGACTAAATGTCTTGGGACGAATGTGTGAAAAAGAGAAATATTAAGGGTTTTAAACATAAAATAACATGCATGATTCAATGTATATATTGTTAAAGTGAAGATGGTATACAAGGATAAGGAAGTGGGGAGAAATTGGGTGAGAAAAAATTAAGTACGGAGTGGTTTTTTGAGCTATATGATCAATTTCTTGTCTACCTCATAAGGGAACGTATAAATTATGTATGTATGTATGTATGTATGTATGTATGTGTGTATGTGTTCATGTGTGCATGTATGTATTAATATTAATGTATGTATGTATGTACGCACGCACGTATGTATGGATGTACGCACACACGTATGTATGTACGCACACACGTATGTATGTACGCACACACGTATGTATGTATGTGTATATGTGTGTATGTATGTTCGCACGCACGCACGTATGTAGTTCTGTCTGTCTATATGTAAGTATGCAATATCTATTCAAATTTATTTCCGAATTTTTTCATAACATTCTATTCAAGCTAAGGTTTTTTTAGCTTAGATAAAATTTTGTTGAAAATTATTGTTACCACACAATGTATTTCTCCATGGATGGTGTAAATGGAACATATTTTTAAAATTATTATTGAAGAAAGTAGTATAAAATTCTTATAACAACAATTATTTGGGCTCTTAGGGGCATTTATAAACTTTCAGGACTAAATCTCTGTTCGTCCTCAGCAAAATTACAAATAAACATGTAATTTTGCAATGATGAAATTAATTCACACTAACTCCAAAGTGAAATAGAAGTCTGGTAAGGATTAAGAGTGTATTTTTATAGAGACAAATAAATTAATTCAACTTTAAAAAGGCCACCAATATTCAACCCATATTTGACGATGAATCATCATGGGCATTGCTCGTTTTCCTGTTGAGACCGGAATAATTTATATTTTTATCTAACATTTATTTCAACCATCCATCATCAGAAATTATTAAAACTCTCATAAAGAACATCTAAATTATTTATGTATTTTTATTCTTCTAAAGACAAACAATGTTTTATCTAAAATTATTAATTTACCTAATAAATAATGCAAATTATTTTACATTACTCAAACATTTTATCTTATGACCCTTATAGTCCAGGGAATAGAGACACATTACATTACAAAAGGTCAAGTAGTTCTAATTTTTTTAATATGTTATATAGGTCGGTCCCGTGGCTTAGAATCCAAGTTTTTGACCTCCCCGCCCTCGTGCGTTCACTGTGGCGCACCAAAAACCGATGAAATTCCGGTCATTTTTCAGTTTATTGGTCATATCGGTTTACCAATGCATCTTATAGAGAAAAGTTGTTATTAAAAGTTGTAGAATATTAAATTTTCTACAACATTTATATGAAAAGTTATTTTGTAAAACTATTATGTAAAGAGTTACACAGTATCAAATTACAAATTTTTCATAAAATTGCTACTTTTTTAAAGTTTAGTCGATTTTTTTTTATTATATCTCCAGAACGGTACGTCATGGAGAAAGATTTCTTGAATAAAAGTTGTAAGACATTAAATTTTCCATACGATTAAAACCAAAAGATTTTGTCTTAGACTAAACAAAGGAGCTACGCTGCATCGAAGGGTTATAAGGTGAACATTTACGCTCATTTGAGTATAGCTAGGGGTGTTAGTTAAAAGAGTTTCTTTATGCAAAGCCAAGCAACTTTAATGAAAAATAAAATGCATAAGGATATTAGTATAGTAAAATAAGAGGAAGAAATTTTATTATTGTGTATATATTTGTATATAATAACGGTAGTAACAATAATACTTATAAATTAGAAAGTTTAAAAGTTTCTACGTTTAGTTTTGTGTGGCTTCGAAGGCTCAGCTAGTTCCTCCTCGACTTCTTCAATCAGCAGTTCAGTTCGATCGTCTTCTTCATTGTCATTAATTATGATATTCACTTTATTTTCACAGGTTTGTCCACAACAGTTTTTACTAATTATGGAGCACTTGAGGCCGGCCTTTCTACAACTGCAGGCCTTAGTGCATCCTTTCCTGCACTGACAGGAAATGTAGGTCAGGATTGACTGAGGAGCTGGATATGTGGTGGTTTTAATAGGAACAAGTCATTTACTGTCCTTTCTCCATCCCCAATTCAGAGGGTTTTTCAGTTGGCCCATCCATGTCTGAACTTGTTGATAGGTGAGGAAGACATGGTACATAGCTGCATCCTGTGTTGGTTGCAGCTTTGAAAGATTAAGCTCTCTGCCAGTAGCAGATTTGGAGAATAGCTAATAGCGCAAAGCATCTAATGTTGTTTCCCTGTCACCACCATACAGAGCTAGAAATATACGCTCTCCTGCTTCAGAAATTTTTTAAACACTGGCGTTAGGATCTCTAAAGATCCTTGCAAGTTGATGCAATGCTGGTTTGTTCTGAAACAAAGTGCAGAATTTGGTTTTTACAAATCCAAACAGGGACGACATGGTGTCGCACCCACTCAAAGCGTGAATAAGTAGATTTTCAGGTGCTGAGTAGTTGTAGGATGATGTGGAAAATAAAATGTCAGGAGCACTACCTCTTCCAGGTTTTCGGAAGTAAATGGAAAGATCTTGAGCCAAAGTTGTAAAGAGAACTAGCAAATCAATGTCGTCCTCAATGATCTCCACAGCATCATACTCTGTAGCGAGGGATATAGCAGATGTTACAATAAGCACATCACCGTCTTCCACTGCCTGCTTCACTGTTACATTGTCTTGAATGAGCGTTTCCTTTAGGAGTGAAATAAAGCGAAGTTTGTAATTTTCATTCTCTAGGAATTTTTCCTGTGGCACTTGAGCGATTGTTGACCCATCAAAAAAGACATCCCTTGAAGCATCCACATGACACCTTCTGTGCCTTTCAGCACTCTTAGTACCTATCAACTCAGGAACAAGAGGATAACCATCAAAAATGACCACAACGTTTGCTCCATAATCATCACGAACGAATTTAACGTACATTTTACAAAGTTCGTGGAAACTGTCAGTTCTATTCCATAAAACTTTGTGGAGAAGGAACCCACCATCTACCACTGCAGTTCGATTGGGTGGAAGTTTGGTTGTGTTTGGTAATGATGAAAATGCTGAATACAGAGATGATTTTGTACTCTTACGCATCCCCTCTTCTGAAAAAAGGGACATTGGATAAGGAGCCAGTTCATATTTGAAAAATTCTTCCAAATCTTTCGTTGTCTGCTTGGCATTGCAAATTCTCTGAAAAAGTGTCAGAGGGTCAATTGTCACTTTATTATCCCCTACTTTCAAAAAGTTGATCTCAGATGCTAATATAACCACCTTGTTGCTCCTTTTCAATTTCAAGGATCCAAAATTACCACCAACGATACTGGAAACTGCTTCTATCCCAAACTCTTGTGATAAGTGGCAATTCACTTTTTCTCTGCCTACGACACCAGAACTAATTGATATAACCACATCAATCACTGGAACAGGAGAAAGTGTCGACAGCCAATTTTTCATCTTGCCCACATCTCTGTCGTCTCTTTCCATGTGGGTTCGCCTCATATCAATGTGTTGTTCGGGTGTAACTGAACTTGTGTCTGTATATTTTTCTACTTCTTCACAAATGTTCTGAAGGCCTACCATACCCAATGTCCATCTCATAAATACGCTTTCAGACATTCCTTGTCCATGAGTGAGTCCACCAATACTTTTCATATTCTTCATCATGGTTTGCTCAATGGTAATGTCCGACCATATGCCTGACCAAAACTTTTCTGATCTACTAATGGTAAAGTAGCCATTTTTTGTGAATCGGATATACTCTTCAGAGTCCATCCTTTCCTGCAAGTTGCATATATCTTGGAGATAAAGGTGAGCGCATTTAGCGTATAATATATGCCCATCTGTGTGAAAGAATGGAATCATTTGCTTCGAAGTCTGAATGTGGAGTGACCAATTACCCATCCTTTCTACTTCGATGAACTTTTTCACCATTTTAAAATACTGTATCCATAACTGTGCAGTAGGCCCATTACTTTGCAGGTAAACTAGTGCTTCATGAAACTTATTCTCAACCCTTTGGAACTCCTCACTTTTGTCAGCTCTTAGTACAACAGATCGGTCCAAGTGTGTGAGTAAGTTTTCCAAAACAGCTCTATCTTCCTCTGAAAAGTCAATTCTTTCGACAACCAAAGTGGCTAATGCTTGGTGAACCAATAAATGTGCTCTTATTGCCCTGGAATAAGCATGCCCAGACATGATTTTTGTGATGCTGTTTTCAGCAAAAATACAGGCAAAAAGATCTTTTAGACCACTCCCAGCAATTATTACTCCAATAACTCCCATAAAGGACATTAATAGATGAAACCCCCCAAGTCCCACAATGACGTTATCCAATTCAGGGGTTTTACCACTGTGAAGAATTCCTTTTGCACGTTTTCTGATCTAAATTCTTGCATCTCTGGTTGGCCTCAAGAAGAGACGTGTACACTGTATCATGCTGACTTGAAGGGCGTTGATAATATGAAATTATATTATTTTTGAGCATTTGCTTTCTCTTTTAGAAGTTGCTTACTCCATAAAACTGTTCCATCCATGAAGAGACATGCTGGTCGACTTGCCATAAGGCCATATTATATCAGCACTAGATGATTTTATATCGTTCCCAATCAGGCAAAGAATTTCAAGATCCTGAATATCAATGCTGCTCAAGCCACCAGCTTAATTATTTTGTAAGCTTTGCAGTTGGATCGTACCTGCTTTCTGGACAAGGTCAGATGAAGTTATTTTTTCAAGTATTTCACAGGTTCTTCAATGGTTACAGCGGTTGCTGGAGTTATTGGCATAATTCCCCCCATTGCATGGAACATATTGAGACCACCAAGGGTATTAACGTTAAAATCAGCATTGTTGGTCATTTGCATCTATATGAACAAAGGTCTTACAGCACGCCTGCACGACACATAGGTTAGGTTGGTGTAAGTACGTGCCGGCCGCACCTTGAAGAAGATTTTCTTGTCTGCATTCAACATCATAGAATACAAAGATGAAATTGCTCTTTTCCAGTGATGGCTTGGATGGGTACTGCTTCCTAAAACAGAAATGACCAAAGAACGATATGAATCGCATACTCTACAAAAGTCTCATAACACTTGTGTGAATAATTGTACTTTTCCAAACTGAAAAATTGCCCGCATAGTTCGCAAACCTTTTTGACATCACAGACCGACTTGTGACCCCTGCAAAAACCGGGACGTTTATGGTTATCAAAACACGTCTGGTTTGTGAATCATCGCCCGCACTCTTTACAGACCACAGATCGGCCGCCGCTAAAAACCACTTTATCGAGAACGTTTTGCACGTGGATTCACATCTGTGCGCGTTCTTTGTGTTGAACCCCACACGGCACTCGTGGCAAAAGTACGAGTACTTAAATGTGGCTGTCAAGGATGTTATGACGTCAAAATGGTTTTGCTTATTGTCGTGAAAATACAAATCAAGGTGGCCTTAAAGAAATGTTCGGGAACGGTATTCCCCTCATATAGGACTTGCCTCCCCCGACGTTCCCTGAACACGGTAATTTTATATTCGGATAGGTATGCTTGAAATTGTTTCAGTTCAGTGAGCCCACCACCTATCAAAAGATTCACACGGGCATCACGGCATAAATCTTCTGCTTTGTACTTTTGAATATTACGACCCCTATTGATATGTCTAAAGCTGTTCACGTCCATGCACCCTGGCTCTCTTTTAACGTCACATATAGCCTTGGCGACAACCAGTACACGGGCCCGGAAAATTGTGTCACCATTTTGAATCGTAATGATTCCTTTGCTTAAACGGCTATATGTGGAAGCGGGAGATAATTTATCACAATAACGAGCATCCCCGCGAGACTCTTTAAATTGGCAAAGTTTAACGTAAAGTGGTGCCGTACTCAAGAACAGATTATTTTTTTGCAACACTCTGCTTACATTATCGAGTACGGCTCGAGCGTATAACTGCTCTCCACGTCTGAATGTGACGTAAACATGGTTCAACGTAGAGTCCATACTGTTCAAAAGTAAGCCAACGTGTTCATTAGCCCAGACACTGTGGTCCTGTAACCTATTGTGCAAAGCCATAATTTGCTCTTCAAGCCAGTTTAATACGTCACGATCACTTGCTGGAGCACCAAGATATACGGTAATTTCTCTACCAGTATAAAAGTAACGCCTCAATCCTTTAATCCTATCTTCAACGATCCGAAGAGGGACGCCATTTGACAAAGCACCGTCTACTTGATTTACCGGGCCACTAAATCCTGGTTGCGGGGCTGAAGACGGTTCCGCTGTTGCCGCCACCACGGTTTGTGGAAAAACCTCGGCCCCCGTCTCTCGCACCGCAGCTTGGGCTCGCGTGGTAGGGTGCGGGGTACTAGTTGTCAGCAGTGGGGCTTGTGGGATGACCGTGCGATCAATTCCGGCCTCCATTTCAACTATAACACAAACAGTCACATGTCAAAGTAAGCACTGTTACAAACATGTGTGTATATTTTTTTCTTTAAAATGTATAATACGTGCGGTATTAATATGTTATGTTACATGTTTTCTCCTAAACATAATTTCCTTAGCTGAATCCCACATTCACAAAGTGTGTGTAATAAATGCAGTTGAACCCTAGGACAACTATCAGAGTAGTTAATTTAACACTATGAAGGTTAAACATACATTTTCGCCATGTAAATATTAGATGCCGGGACCTTTCGCAAAGTTTGTATAATAAATACACCCTATTACAACTACAAAAATTTAGTCCAGGGCGGATAAACTCTCATTTTCAGCCCTTGTTTGGATTCGAAGCAGGGTCCCTTGCCACGGCATACATATAGGCTCTCTCTCTATCACTTTAATGTTCGGCTAAATCTACAATATAATTACTCTTGGCTAGCTGCTAGAAATATCCGTAAACTTAAAGCAGGCTTTCGGTGCTATCTGTTGGCTCAACAACAAGCACAGCCACACAAACACTTCATAAATTAAAGTGGACAGAATTATGTTTACTCTCGGTGGAAATATAATATTAGATAGAGCACCTTGTAAACGTGAATTTAATAAGTGTATAAGACGGCAATTATAATTTTCTGTCTTTGAATGGGAAATAAACCCAGGACCCATAGTTTACTGTACAGACGCCCTAAGGTGTTGGTTGAATATTTGATCGAGCATACTGTAAACGTGAATTTAATAAGTGTCTAAACGACAATTATAATTTTCTGTCTTTGAATGGGAAATAAACCCGGGACCCATAGTTTACTATACAGACGCACTAAAATTTTCGTTGAATATTTGATCGAGCACTTTGTAAACGTGAATTTAATAAGTTTCTAAAACGACAAATATAATTTTCTGTCTTTGAATGGGAAATAAACCCGGGACCCTTAGTTTACTATACAGACGCACTAAGGTGTTGGTAGCATATTTTTTCGAGCACATTGTAAACGTGAATTTAATAAGGGTCTACCTCACTATTTTCGCTTATGCTATGGAATTGAACCCGGGACTCCCCCCACTGGCTCAGTAGGGTTTTTAAGTGTATAAATCGCACGGGTAGAAAGATGCGGTGCCAAATTAATGAGGATTTTTTAATAAGTGGTTAAAGGAACAATATAATTTTCTCTGCTCTAAACTGTGTGAAACCGCACACGATTATACAAAAGTTGTACAAGACAATCTTCGTGGAGCGAGCAACTGACGACATAACGGTGGCTTGTAGAGAAAGAGAGAGAGAGTGCTACACATATAGGCTATTTTCAAACTAGTGGCTATAGTAAAGTCTGTTAACCGTAGGAATTATTTTTTGAAAACCCTTTTTCCCTACTAGAAATCTATTATATAGTCGAATATTGGTAAGAAAAAAGACCTTTCAGAGAGTAGTTCCTACCGCGAATGAAGTATATGGTTACTTGTAGACGGTACTTACATATCAGCCGGTCGATCACGTCCAAATCACTCCAAACTGAGGGGGGCATATTTACTCCGCCGTAGAAGGATGCAGGAGAGATTGGCGCCGTCGAGAGGAGGCCCCAGGGTAGTTAGAGGTCGTTGGGGACGCCCGCAAAGCTGTGTTGAGCATCGGACGCTGGGCCTGCCTCCGTCTGGGCAATCCGTGGTACAATCGTCGTTGTGCACGCAAAATTGCCCTGCAAACCCTCATCCAGCCCATATAGATCCCAGTAGTCTGAAATTAAATAAATACATATTAATTATCATTTACGGGAAATAAAAAAACACCGGCAAGTCTCTAAAATATATATATTGTAGGCTGTTAATTACCCATAGACCAATCGCCATCCGCTAATCAAATTCTGTCTTCGGTAAAGTTCAGTAACTGGTCTAGGCTGTTGGGACCCACAGTTTGAGCCGGCTCGCCAAACATCAGGGGCTCGTCAACTATTAAAGAAGAAGAAGAGAATACTGGTGTACAAAAAGATGTAATAAAAATAGTAAATACTAAAATATAAAAAAAGATTTAAAACATAGCTGAGTTTATCCAATTTTCTAGCGCGTCAAAACTCATCTTGATGATTACCGTTCTCAATTACAAATAGAAATTACCAATTGTGATGATTTGAGCTCTATTTATAGCCATCTCAAAGGGTTTGTGGCCTGTAATGACCTAGTTTTTGCAATGCACATCTGCGCATGCGCAATCCGCAGCAGCTACCTGCAAGTCCCGTTATCCATCATAAAGCTTCTAACAGTCAACGGGTATGGATGTGCCTGGTCGGCGCTTAGTTCAGGCAACTGTGTGGTACACTTGGGCGCTTAATGAATAGCAATTGTGGTACACAAGTGGTTGCGCGTACCCCATGGCGCAGAATGAATAAGTCTGGTTTAGCAAACGGTGGTGCAAAATGGCCGACGCAACCTACTTGAATATTACTGCGTATAAATATGTTAGAGTAGATATGCTAACTTTTCTATCTTTAAGATAAGTATATTCCTATTAAAATTGGACTATACAAGAACACCCCTCTGTCCACGTGGGTGAGATATGAACCCAGAACTTTCAGCTACGAGCAATTCTAAGCTAAATACGAATGAATATCAATCGCGGGTACAACATGGACCTTTTTTCTCACTATCGCAAATGTTGGGGGCATTGAGGTGGTCGTTGCTCGCCCCGCAAGGCCCTATGTAAGTCCTGTTAGTCGCCATAAATCTTCTAGCAGCCGCTTAATTTAAATAGTTTGATATAATACAAATAATGGATCAGTCTGCTAGTAAATTATACATGTGAGATGATTTCACCCTAACCATTATTTGAAATAAGTCTCTTCTCTAATCCTTCCCTCTAGTATATACAATATAATATTTAGTCACAAGAGAATGTCTAGCTATCTGTACAGTTATTATGTTATGGTCAGATAAATAACTCGAGTGCTGAACAATAACGTTCATGTAGCGACTAAAAAATATTTTGCTTAAATAATATTGGTTTAAATTAAATTAATAAAAATGGACAGCATTTGTCAAAACTTATTTGAAGTTGTCACCACAAAATTGGTATAAGTCAATATACTATTTAAAAATCCCATAACTTATGGAAACAACCGTTATTAATAAAAATTTCTAGTTTATTTGAAACTAATAACTCTCGCCCAAATCGGCGCTTATTTCACTCTTACATAGTACGCGTGCCAACTCCCGTGTTAATTTTTTGCAGGTAACAAATAGCGCGGCAATCTCTAATTTACCTTTCGGACGAGGGAATATCCCCAGCTCACACACCCAACAATTCAGATCTATTTAATAATTGTTCGATACATATTTATTAATGTCGTGACTTATGAAAAACATTTCTTACGAAATTAATAGTTCTAGTTCCTACGTTGTATGAAAAGTTATAAATGAGAAAATATGTGTTTATTATTACTATTATTAAACTATTAAGAGTGAAGATGTATATATTGTTAGCTAATATAAATACCTGCAATGCTAAGCTAAGTACCTGTTTCATAGTCGATATAGATACAATTTAAATTCTAAAACTTACTGCGAAATAGCTATTTCATTTATTTTTGTGACGCCCACCATTAGGAAGGGTGCATGTGAAAGAACAACCATGGGTTCACAAGAAAATATAATATTTTATTACAATATGGTAAAATAACAAAAGGTAGAGCAGGTACAAAGAATTACTGAAAATACGCATCAAGAGCCTATGATCCATGCGGCAAAACATAAGCTCAGTCGTTACAAAAATTTATAATATTCTCATCCCTCTCAGGGGAAATAGTTGGGCTGAACGCCGTGAGATTTAAATTTAAACAGCCCACCAAAAAGGCGCGAATTATTTAAATGGCCCGCCACAAAGGCTCGAATTGTTCAAATATCCACTATGGCTGATTTTTAGTTAACAATATATAAAGACGCAAAAGACGTCTAACACTATGTGACAAAAATAGAGAGCCTACAAATACTTGAAAAACATAGAATAATAGAGGTTAGATAGCTAGAATGAGTTACGCAACCTGCCGTAACACTCATACATCTTATCATAAGAAACCCTACCTGAAATAATGGGATACAAACAATATTCGTATCTAGTAAGAAAGTATATAATTTCTAATACCCCTAGAAAATGTCTAGGCAACCTAACGTTTAAGATAAGGGCGCGCCGCTAGTACCCAAGCAGTACTTAATTTAACCAGGAGTTCTCCCTGCAGACTAACACAATAGATTAGCAGTTTGACCGCCTTAAAAACAATTTAGAAAACCCACCCAGAGAGTTTTAATAACAAAAAAAAAGGACCAAAAGGTAATTTTGAATACGTGTTCCCTCCCCATAATTTAAATCGAAAATGAATTTTGAAGAATATTTTCCAAGAATTAGTATTACACAGGCGCCCTCACCTTGTCTAAGCCAGTGGTACAATGAGTGTCGCTTCAATCCACGTTAGCCTTTTTATAGTAAAAAAACAGTCCTAACGTATTCTCAAAAGAGGGAGAAGGAGGGTAGATACATAGAACAAAAGTAAGGCAGACGACTAGCGCTCTGGAAGCTTAGCGGACATTCGAGCGCTTTCTCAGAGATTGTAGAACGTTCTCGGGCCGGAACAGGAAATACCCTTGTTCAAGTTGAGTTTTAGTTTCATATCGGCCGAGCATCGATGACGAGCGAGTTGTTGACTAGGGCCTCGCTTCAGTCTAACTTGTTCAAGCTGCGGGAGTGGACGTCTTGATGATGTGTGTGTCAGCGTCCCATCTGACGGAGAGGAGGTATGCCAAACTTGGTGAGTGATGAAGCTCCATATTACAGGGTGTTTGGTATTAGATGTTGTTGGCGTTTGGAACATCGTTACATTTTCTTTAGGTCACTTACAACCGAGTTGTGAGAACTGTTATATGGCTATAAGTTAATCTTTTACATTATCAATAACGCAGTTTATTTATTTGTTTAAAATAAAATAATTTAAGCGTACCGTAGTTTACTTGCGACAATATATAGAAAGTTTGATTTTTAATTAACAGGAAAAATCTAGGAAGGAAGTTTTTTTTCATAATAAATAAGAATCATAGGTTTGAGTCCTGTGTCAGCCAGCCGGCGTTGAATCCAGGACCTTTTCTCCGTGACTGTGTTCATTGGGCACAAGAGCTTGAGTACTGAATAACGTTTTTTTTTAAGTATATGTATAGATCGTTTATAGAACTGGTAGACCGAGGATGGTTATACCATTCAACAGAGGTCGTGCACCATGCGTCTATAATGAGGTCGCTGCTACAAACAATCTGGTCTACGGTTAAAATCAGATGTTTAAATTTGATATTTCTCTTCCTCGTTCGATAAAATTTGAAACGGCTAAGTCAACGACACGATAATGGGTTCACGTCATCAGCCTATGACTTCCACAGGTAGAATGGGGTGGTGGTGGTGGGAAGTCCATGAACTTTGGGGGTGGTGGTGGGGGGAAGTAGGGAAAGGATGGCCGTCAGAGGGACCCTAGTGGTAAGTGAGGGGGGAGGGCTTGTACCCGCAAGTAAGGCCCTTAGTCGATACACTGCTACGGGAGAAAAAGGTTCACACACTAGGCCAGTGTGGGCCATGGAAGGCCGCATGTTCCTCCTAATAAATAACACCCAAATCCTACCTAATAATTAACTAGCAATAATCAATTAACAATAATTAATCAAGAACCAACATGCCCGGGGTTGGTATGTGAGGGTTGTAGGGAGAGGGGCTGTAGAGATGGAGGGAGTCTGTAGGGGAGGATGTAATCAGCACCTGGGAAATGAGGTCAGGAGGAGGGGGAGGGGAAAACCAACAGCCAATCAGAGAGCAAGAGGAGTCACGTGACCAATTCTGACCAATCAGCGTCGGGGTCAAGTTGTTCTGTAAAGCCCCACCAGCTACTTACAGTAGTCCCGTGGCTTCTTTGGTGCTGACTAACAGTTCACAGCTGACTTCTAACAGTCAACATTTAGGTATAATACCTCAATTTTGACTGTCAGAAGTGAGAGCTGCTAAACATATGTTTTTGCAGATCATATGGTTCGGCGTAGGGATACATAATTGTGTCTGGTAATTTTTCAAATTTTTTCGATGTAAGTTGTTAACTGTCAGTCAGCACCAAAGAAGCCATGGGGCTACTGTATGTCTATTACAAAACGTGATGTTGATAAGAGATATTAAAATATATGAAAGGATTGTAAAGATTATTTGGAATCTTGTGGCAGAATGAAGTATTGCAAGGAATGCTTAACCATTGATCTGACTGACCTCTATCTGATCCTACACGGTTGATGAACCCTAGGCACACTGGGCTCAAACGGTCGCTCTCTAATACAATTACTGTTGTGCCGGCGTCATAGCCCGCGTAGCCCCAAAATGGGCAGAGTGAACCCCCAAGACTCGATAGTGATTAGTCAGTCTTGATAGCTGAGCTCCACTACCTTTTATTCTGCTTTCTGGCCTGGTTTGCCGTGAGGAATGCTGACACACTGTTTATGTTGTCAGTGCATATATTCAATTTGTTAACAAGTTAGCCACAATACCTTGCAATACTCGTTTTGTCATTCACAATCCAGAGAACAATAATATTAAACTAACACGCCTTTCAATTTAGGTAGTGTGATTTTATTCGTAAATATTTTTTCTTAAAATAAAATAATTTAATAGTAATGATGACTAATTTTAGGAAATGACCTTATTTTAGTGAAGAGTGGCTTTACAAAATGATTTGTTTCCTTTTTCTGAGAAAAACCTACTTAAGAGTTGTTTACTGCTATCCTATTTTCGATAATTTTGTTCCAAGCTATAAGCTAATACACTATATGAAAACGTTTGTACTATTGCATCGTACCATTTTTTTTAGTACGATGTTGATCTCAAGGATTGGTGAAAGGAGGGGAAACTCACATTCCCAGTACAATCGGTTAGGATTCGAACCAAGTTAACCTAGTTTGAATGTCACCTTCCTGAGTCAAAGCAGATAGAGCAAACCACTTTACCCAGTAGTATCAACAGTGTGCGACCATTACCAAAGTTATCAAAACTAAGATTATCTATCCATACGTCAAGTCACGTGATCTTCAGCTGTTCCTTTTTATTGATGGTTTCAATACCCTTAAAATAATAATATTATAGTAAATAAAAACTATAATGACCACGAATAATAAGTTTTTAATTTGCAAAAGATCCTAAGCTACCGCGTTTTTGCTGTATTTTGCTGGATGAATTGTGAGCAGGAAACAAAAGAGAACACGCCTCATTTACACACAACCAAAATAAAAACCCGAATAATAAACCAGAGACTAAAGTTGGCTTCATCCATCCGTTGGGTCGGGTTGAGCGATGGAACTCCAAGAGCTCCTAAAAGGATCAATATCGCCGCGGTGCTGCTGCTGAATTATGTAAGGCCCGTTTGATGAATTTAATGCTAGCGACACCAAGAACGCTTGTTTAATCGTCTTTTTCTGTCTCGCTCTTCGTGGCTGTGTTACAATCCCCTCGCTTCCTCCTCCCAACAACCTGTTTCTTTTCACAGCCCTATCTCTTACCCTCCCCCTTCCCCCGTATCACCGTCTTTCTCTAATAATAATAATAATAATAATAATAATAATAATAATAATAATAATAATAATATTTAGCACCGCGTCTTACTACCCGTTCGGGTTATACGCTTTAAGTACTAATTACTCTAATGGATTAGGAATTGGGAAGGTTTAATTATAGGAAGTGAACCCGCATTTGCGTGGAGGGAGAGTGGAAAACCATTAAGGAAAAACCACCCCCAGTTCACCCGACCGAGATTCGAACCTCGATCTCCCCGTCCTCAGCAGTCGAGCTCAACACGACAAGCGCGTTAGCCAACTACGCCACCGAGGCGGGTCGTCTTTCTCTAAAAGGATGATTTTGGGCGACATGGTATAGGGGAGAACTGCTCGACTGCTGAGGACGGGGAGATCGAGGTTCGAATCTCGGTCGGGTGAACTGGGAGTGTTTTTTCCTAAATGATTTTCCACACTACCTCCACGCAAATGCGGGTTCACTTCCTCTAATTCAACCTTCCCAATTCCTAATCCATAAGCGTAATTAGTCCTTAAAGCTTATAACCCGAACGGGTAGTAAGACGCGCTGCTAAATAATAATAATAATAATATAGGGGAGAAAGTCCTGGCAATATGGGGACATATAAAGCGGGATGATTAATTTGGCCACGTTTGTATTCTCCTGTCAGATGAACGAGTATGAAGACAGACAGATTGATAAATTAAGGCACACACCAACGTTTTACAAGAACATGAGGTCTTACGCATTCAAATTGTGCTAATGGATAAACATATTTCACTTGGATATCAGATTAAATTTGGTTGAACACTATAATTATTTATCATTTTGTAGCAACATCTATATTCTTCACCAATGAGCATGCGAACAAAGGCCTCATTCTCGTTTAGTATGTATGGCTTTCTGGTAAGAGAGAGCTTGAGTTAGAATCTCATTTAGGTGATTTATCACTAATTTTACATGATTTAACACTGTTAATATGGGCTCTTTTACTTTAAGGTAGGCTGGAAGGGGACGCAAGAAAGCGAAGGGGCCTAATTGTTTTTAGGCTCTTAGAGCAAACTTGTTGTTTAGCCAAAATTAAAAAAAAAAATTGCTCCAGTAGAATCATAGAGCCTAATTTTCTCCACAATATGGTAAGCTTAACAATCCTTGAATATCTGTCATGAGCATATCAACATTTGATGATAAACTTTTTAAGTGAAGAGGAAAAAGTTATCATAAAACTCTAGGGACCTGACAGAATATATATATATATATATTTAGCAACGCATATTATTATTATTATTATTATTATTATTATTATTAGCACCGCGTCTTACTACCCGTTCGGGTTATACGCACTTACACTAATGTGTAATGGTAGGGTGATTGTGAGATGAAATGGAGGACATACAGTTTAACGTGGAATCCGAACCACGGGGGAGACCTGGCATTCCTCACATTCACAAGATGTCTTGTCAGAGGTGAAGGAAGGGTTTGGTAATCAGATAAATCTTTGCCGGGACCGAGGATTGAACCCAAGCCGCCATCACAGAAGTCCGACACCTTATCCCTAGACCACCAGGTCACTAGCAACGCATAATACTACTCGTTTTGGCTATACGCTAATGTACTAACTACGTTAGTGGGTTAGGGATGAGGAAGGTTGAATTTAAAGGAAGTGTACCCACATTTGCGTGAAGAGAGAGAGTGGGAGTCCATTTAAAAAACTCAGTACACCCGAGTGGGATCGAACCCCTATCACCACGTCAACGGCAGTTTAATATATTGCAAGACACAAAATATATTCAGGAACGGTTTATATTACCATGTAAATAAAATTAACCACATGTTTATAATGGATCAACATTTTATTTATTTTGCCCAAAAAAAGGTTTTTGCAATATTATTATCACTAGCACCGCGTCTTACTACCCGTTAGGGTTATACGCACTTACGCTAATGTGTAATGGTAGGGTGATTGTGAGATGAAATGGAGGACCTACAGTTTAACGTGGAATCCGAACCACGGTGGAGACCTGGCATTCCTCACATTCACAAGATGTCTTGTCAGAGGTGAAGGAAGGGTTTGGTAATCAGATAAATNGCATTCCTCACATTCACAAGATGTCTTGTCAGAGGTGAAGGAAGGGTTTGGTAATCAGATAAATTTGTGCCGGGACCGAGGATTGAACCCCGGCCGCCAGCACAAATGTCTGACACCTTACCCCTAGACCACTAGGTCACCCCCTTTTTGCAATAAAACTGATAAAATACTGCCCTTAACTCGCGTTACTTACCATCCTTATCCTTACTTTTATGTCGAATCCATTAATAGGTCTTACGTTGTGCGTTCTAAAAAAAAAACATGCGCTAAGTGGACCAATGATGGGCAAGAAAGAGTGCTGAAAATAAACAAAACTTAAGTAGAGACAAATAATCCAAGATGGCTAAAGGTTTAATCAATGATTTATTTGGGTATTTATATTTTTGGTGGAAAGAGACCTGGCAGTCTAGGGGTAAGGTGTCAGTCATCTGTGTTAGGAGTCCAGGTTCAAATCCTGGTCCCACCACAGATCTATCTGATTACCAGACCATTCCTTAACCTCTGTAAAAGTGTGTGCTTTCACGCTTTGTGAATGTGAGGAATGCCAGGCCCCTGCCCCTCCATTCTTTCTACTTAAAGGGACACAAAATTGATTTTTTGAGTAAGATTAGTGAGAAAATGATTTGTATGGTTTGATCGCCTAAATAATAACCTTTTAGAAGATGTACATATATATTTAAACTGATTATTAAATTTTTCTTTTTAATTTCTTGTACTATTTAGAGACAGCTTTAATTCAAACTACTCCTCATATTAAACGTGAATGTTATTCTCTTTTATCTAAAATTACTTTAAAAAATGGGACTTCCTTTACGTACATACAGTATTTAAGAGTCTACCTGGGGATGAATTCCAAACACCTATGAATATCCTATTGACAAAGATAAAGTCTGGTATTTGAATCTCTCTCCAGTCACATTTTTTAAACATACAATTTTAACTTATCAAAGGTTTAATAGATTAACTTTTTTTTTCTCACCACATCTTACTATCCGCTCCGATTATTAGCATACTCATACTAACATTAATAGGGTTATGACGGTATGCATAAGAAGAAATGTACTTGCAATTGAATGTGAAACCATTTAAGGGGGAAAAAAACCTCAGTACACCCGACCAGAATTCCAACTACGACCTCTTCATCACAGGTAAACCAGACAAGACTAGATTGACGCCTCTATACGCATTCTCGGTTGCAGGTTGATGTGATATAGCCCAACTCATTTGCTGCGCGCTCTCAAAAAATAGGCGACCAGCAATGTTACAACGGAAATAAAGATAATTAAACCTCCCACACCGCGAGTTAAGTCATTGTTCTGCCGAGTGGTGCCAAACCTGTCTTGCTAGTTGGAGGAAACCTAACAAAGGCCTGTATATCGAAGAGCTGGAGGGCTTGAAGGATGACCTTTGACCTGTTTCCAAGGTGACCTTTACTTCTGGAGCTTGAGAGCCGGCCATGTGCTTCTCAATCAACCCTTCGACTGAACAGCGTATAACAAACATTACCTGCTGGAGCTTGGACAATTAGCTGACCAATTAATAAATATTAATAACAATGTGTTAACCTGCATTGGTGAACATGTAAGCAAAGGTGTTGACCTAATTTGGTCTGGTTTGTCTAGAATGGGGAAGTAAGGGGTCGAATTCCGGAAGGGTGTATTGCGAGTGTTTTTTCTACCAAGTTTATTCTCACGTTGCTTCCACGCAAATGTGGGTAAATTTTTTCTAAATTAGTAACTTCCTCATGCTTATCTAGGGGTATGAAAAAAATTATCGATACTTTACTAATATTGATATTTTCCTTTCAATACTAGTATTATAATGCGAGTGGAGACCAGTTTACTGCCCCCTCCTTTATAAATGAGCACGCTCATCACAAACTAAACAAAAGGATATTCTGAAAATTGACACCTGGACACGGGAATCGAACCCGGGACCTTTGGTTTAGTACGTATATGTTCTAACCACTGAGCTATCCAGGATTCGTCCCGTGCCCAAGGTCATTCCTCACTCATATTTTAAGGCAGAGCCTATGATTGACGTGCATGTGTACTAAGCCAAAGGTCCCGGGTTCAATCCCTGTGTCCAGGTGTCATTTTTCAATTTTCAGAATATGATATCTTGATGGAGAATTCCTCAATAAAAAGCATAAATAATAGCTTCGGCTATTTGATTCTTAAACAAAATGAACTTTTGTAGAACTAAATGAACTCAGTCACCTCATGGGTGCCCCAAGCAGACACGAAGCAGAAAAGTTTATACGAGTTGTTTAAGCAAATGAAGCAGGTCTGGAAGTCCATTCTACTATTGTTTGTCAATCGTTGATAGATCTGTAATGATAGTATATGAACGACGAATGTAGCTAAAATATGGCACCTCCCAGAAGTAAATTATGGAAGTTTTTTAAGAAGTTGGTTAGAGAAAAAGCATCGTGAATAATTTGTTTGGAATTATTAAAAACCATGATAATTTTCTGTGTTTAAATAAATATGGAAATACAATTATGATTCAAAAGTTGAAATTATTATTACTAGATAAAAAAATATTTTTCCAGATTAAAATTTTGATACCGATACTTGCTCTTATTGATACTACTACAGAATCTATATTTTTCTTCCGATGCTTTTAATGAGTACAGTATTGATACTTTTCTTTCGTTACCAAATTCCTATACTTATCCCTTTGATGTGATTAAATGTGGAGAGCCAGGACAGGTAGAAATACACCGAGTAAGGAAAAATCAATAATAATTTGGTGTGCTAGAAATCTCGCTATTTAATCAGAAATTACCGAAATGGCCCAATAATTTGAAGTTAATCACAAACCCTGCCATATATTTTTACTTCTAGCAAAAATATATATTCAATGATTCATAATTTGGTATTTTAGATTAAAACTACTTCCTTAAATAATTTTTTTAAATAAAAATATACCAAGAAATAAACTCTCTGACGTAAAAATGATTTATGTTACTTAGTATATAGTTTTAATGCAATTTGAACTGACATATATGAACATGCGGTTAAAGGTGTCAGACTAATGTCGTACAAGACCAGCGTTGATAGAGAGGTACATGGTTTTAATCCTGGTGCAGTGAACTTAAGCCGCCACTATATATTTATGTGGGTGCATTTCACTTTAAATTTATCTTTCTCATCTCAATGTCCTCGAAGAGATTTTGTTAGTTAAAATATTAGTAAGCTTGAAGTTTTTTTAGTTCATTATGTTGCAATAGTAGGTGAGGTACTAAGAATTCGAAGTTTACAATATCTGGTGTTTTAGGAACTTGAGTGAATCAGCTAAAAAGTTGGCAAAATATTAATATACTCCAGACTTTTTCCAAAAAGAATACATTACAAATACGCTAGTGTGGCTGCCATCCAACGTAAATCTTGGAGAAACAGATTATTATTACTATCACAGTTATTAGTATATTTATTATTACTAGAGCTATATACCACGCATTGACTGAACTAAATGTTTGTATTTTAGCACACTACTTAAAAACTCGATTGACTCTTGAACAGACACAGAACCCAGTTTTCCGCTCGCCAATTCATCACTATGAAAAAACTGAAACCTCAATTTTAGCTAAGGATACATTTTAAGCTGTGTCTAGAACAGATCCTGATACCATTAATTTAATAGAAATGATGTTAGACAGCTTAAAATGCATATGCAGCTACCGACAATTTAACGGCAGTATTTCCTATAATTTTACGCTTATATTATTTACTGTCTTCAAGAGATATAGATGTAATTAGAAAAAGTGATTCTCAGTATAACAAAATAATATCTTGACTATTCAAAACCATATTTCGGATTTATCTAAAATGGATCATTAGCATTTTTAAACGTTAATTATGACTTACTTGTTCGTCCACAAGAGCCTTTTGAAACTTAGCTGCCAAATTATGCAATCATTGAACCTATGCAACACATGCTATCAATATGTACTGTACCCTACAGGGATGGATGCACGGATAATATACCAGATTCTGAAGTACGACGTTAAATAGTAACCAGATGCACTAAAGTAATATTTTTCCTTAAGTATTATTGTTGTATATCAAAACCAGATCGATAAGATCAGCTGGGATATGTGCTAAAGTTGCGCTTTAAACTATAGTTTTCCGTCCGCATTTCAGGAAGACAGGATATCTTATATATATATGTAAAATAGATATATATATATATATATATGTAAAATAGATGCATCGTGGATCCAGCTGTAGGAATACAACTAGGCCTACACATTATATAGAGGGCATTTTTTTAAAAGGAAAAACCTTACCTTACAGCTAGGAAAAGCTACTAGTTATTCTTTCACGTGGTCGTACGTCAAGCAATGTGACCCGCAGTGGTCGCTTTGGACAAATATTATCAATACCAATAAATTAAACAGATATTATGTATAGATATTATCACTATTGGTTGAAAAAGTGTATATTTGTATTTGCTATAAGACTCTACTTATGAAAATTTAACTGTTTATAATATGTTGTATATTATGCTTACAGATGGATCCAAAATGTATTTGATCTACGTTGGTCACGGTGTCTAAACTTCAAGCTAATTTAGTTTGGTTTGTCGGTGATTGAGATGTCAAGGTTCAAATCCCAACCAATTTTAATTATACTGTATTTTCCTAAATTTTATCCCCACGATTCCTCCTTGCAAATGCATTAAATATTATTATTATTATTATTATTATTATAATACTATAAAGCCACTTGGCTGACTCACTCACTGACATTAATGTTTACCCACTTCCAGATGAGCTAGAAACTTGAAATTTGGCATAATTATAGCTTCTAGTCTGTAACCGACGGAAAAATCCCAAAAAGTTAAAAATGTTAATTTTCAACCCCCCAGAAATATTCAAAGTAGTGGAGCAACTTTAAAGTTGGTGCGAACATTTGAACATTTAGAACATTGATTTAACTTTATACTAGTTAACTTGTGAATTGTGTTTCACAATTAATTTAGTAAATATTTACTTGGGAGAGTTCGTTAATAACATAATGTCATATTATTCAAAATTAAGTAATGTTATGCGTTATACTTGATAATTATAAATATGGAATTAACTTCTAAACTATTTATTTTGTGAGTGGTGTTTAATAATTAATTTAGTAATACTAGGCGTTACACTTGATATTTATAAATATGGAATTAACTTTGGACAATTTAACTTGTGAATTGTGTTTCACAATTAATTTAGTAAATATTTACTTGGGAGAGTTCGTTAGTAACATAATGTCATATTATTCAAAATTAAGTAATGTTATGCGTTATACTTGATAATTATAAATATGGAATTAACTTCTAAACTATTTATTTTGTGAGTGGTGTTTAATAATTAATTTAGTAATACTAGGCGTTACACTTGATATTTATAAATATGGAATTAACTTTGGACAATTTAACTTGTGATTTGTATTTCACAATTAATTTAGTAAGGGTTTATTTTGGGAGAATTCATTAATAATCTTACATCATATCATTCAAAATTGGTAAAGTTATGCGGTAGGCTTGGTATTTATATAACTGAATTAACTTTGAATTACTTAACTTGTGGAGTACATTTCATATTTAAGTCGGTAATGTTTTATTGGGGAGAAATTATCTATAAATTATCTATAATATTATATATAGTAATATTCAAATTTAGTAATGCTATGCATTATGTTTTGTATTCATAGACATTGAATTAGCTTTGTTTTGCGTAATATTTCTATGGTATTTAAATGAAAACATTTAAATTTGTATGAAATAATTTCCTTTTGGGAAATATCAATGTTTATAGTTGCGCATATTCAAGGTCATTGCTGTTATTGTATCCATACGGAGAATGATTAAATTTCTTCTAATTATATGCATGTTGTTAAAATTTGGCATACATTTAATAAACTTGCAAATTATGACTTGCAATCTTTTCATATTATATCTAAGCCATGTTACCCCTAGGTTAAGAAAGTATACTATCCAGGCACCTTTTTTTAGCTTTCAACTTTATCCTGTCCATATAATATTAATATATATATATTTGAAGGAGGACCGTAGTTTTTCCCGCCTCTAGGATTGAGTTGCGTGCACTGGGGACGTAATATGTACCCAGCTTTGTCAAAACAGTAATCCACACTGCACACTCCTATTTGTTTATTTACCTTTTTTAATAACATTAGATTATATTTTCTTTTCGTAGGCTATATTTGAGCCCCTATAATTTTAGAGCTAGGGTTATAACCTTAAAATTCCGAAATAACTAATTTTAACTTCACTATATCATAATGACTGCAAATAGGTCCACGTTGAATATCTTATATAGAAATACTATTTTTTTTGACAACACTATTTTAACATTCTTATCAGTAATATGCCTACTTAAAAGTTATTTTAATAAAACAATTACGCTATTGTTTTAGGGAACAGGAAGGTTGATATCAAAGGAAGTGCACCCGCATTTGTGTGGAGGGAGAGGGGGAAACCATTTAGGATAAACTACCCTCTGTTCCCCCAACCGAGATTCACACTTTTATCTCCTAGTCATCGGCAGCCTAGTCTATTGCGAGGTAACGCCTTAGACCATGCAGTCCATAAAGTGGGTAAAAATGTAATTATTTGTAAAGTTATCTTCCTCTGAAACAAGTTAAAAGTCAATTTTCACTTTTGTCGTGTTTTACTTAGGAAATACATTTCTATACTTGACCAAAAATACTGTAACAAGATTAGTGTCTAACAGCGGGACCAGCGTGCTCTTGTTATTTGCCCTGGCTGCGCTCCTTGTTCTCTCTGTCTCCCTCCTTGTCTAGCGGGTAGGTAGCGACCTTATCGCTTGACTGGGAGGATTAGAGGGTTCGATCGGGTGTGGGGGGAGGACGGAGACTCGTCTGGAGGGGTCTGGATCCTTTTTATTCTAGAAGTGGAGGATTTCAGACCCTCAGCTGTCACCACCCCTATAAATACATGCTCGGCGGTAGCCTGAGTTCTTCAGTTCTTGGTTCGCGACTGATGAGTCCGGGAGTGGACCGGCGAGAATGTGGACCAGCGAGTCCAGTGTTCGTGTGGCGAGTGCCGGAGTAGTGTGTACGGCACGGGAGTGGACCGGCGAGTCCAGTGTTCGTGTGGCGCGTGCCGGAGTAGTGTGTACGGCACGGGAGTGGACCAGCGAGTCCAGTGTTCGTGTGGCTGGTGCCGGAGTAGTGTGTACGACACGGGAGTGGACCGGCGAGTCCAGTGTTCGTGTGGCTGGTGCCGGAGTATTGTGTACGGCACGGGAGTGGACCGGCGAGTCCAGTGTTCGTGTATTGCGGGTCATCGCCGTGTATCATGCGTGAGACAAGTGACTTTTGCTATCCTTGTAGACTACTGTGTTAATGAACATTTTTGTGACTGTCTTTTAAATATTTGAATAGTTATTAGGTGTTTTATAGTTGTTAATTTATTTTATTTTATTACTTATTTAGTTACAATTAATTTAGATATACAGATAATCAGTGTGTGTGTATGTAAGTGATAATTTTAATAATTAAAACTCTGAATATTCCGTGGGCATTTTCATTCGTGTTTGGTCGGCAGCATACCCCAATATCTCTAAAAGAACTCGTGGTTCACACGTCCATGTGTGAACGGCCTGTGACCCTCCCAGGTCACGTGCGCCCCCACGTTACAATACAATTCATTCAATTTGTTGGCAAAACGTTTTTATTAGGGTAGTATATTTTAAAATGATCCTAAAAACTGATTTTGAGGGGAGAAAAGAAGTGTTGAGGATAGCTATATAAATTTTAAAATGAAAAAATAAAATAAATAAAACGGTTTTGGTCTTGTTTTCTTGACGCACGTGACGGATACAGTTCGTTAAAAAGGTAGCGGGCGATTCGGTCGCGTGCCGTGTTGACCTGCGGAGCGGAACAGAGCATGCGCACAAAACACTGTCTCTACCCTCCCAACTGACACGCACGGTCTTACTCCACTCATTACCATACTCCTTCCTTGTGCACTACACTCATGCGCATTAGAATGAAACCGAGAAGGAAGTTGTGGTGTCAACACGTTTGACTTTAAACCATTGATAGGTCTTTTTTTAATACCCCCTCTTATTATTATTATTATTATTATTATTATTATTAGCACTGCGTCTTACTACCCGTTCGGGTTATACGCACTTACGCTAATGTGTAATGGTAGGGCGATTGTGAGAAGAATTGGAGGACCTA